>LBNU01005605.1:6162-19764 GCA_014162995.1 Artemisia annua | reverse complement strand
ATTCTCACAAAAATCTATCTCCACTAAATCCAACTACCATGCTTCCCATCTTCAAATAAAATCCCCACAAACCTTTTGTGTTCCAAGCAAGTCCAAGAGACCTCAAGTTGGCAACTTAGTATTATCTAGTGTAATTTGCTAGAAAAGCATATATATATATATGCTTATGTATTAATGATTATGTTTCCAACATAATCTATTTAAATGGTTCTATTAATGAATGCTTCTTGTTAAATGCACTCTTTATAGTTATCTTATATTTGTTCTATGCATCATATATATATTGCTTGTGCTCTAAATATTTTTGCAAGCATTCCATATCTCGATTTTTTTTATGACCTCAAAACGAGGGGGAGTATACGTCAAGGGGGAGCACTACATTTGTCGGGATATCCTTTTTGATGCTAACAAAAAGGGGGAGAAATGATATAAACTCATACTAAAAACTTGTATATATATTAATTTTTAGTTTAACGAGTTTAGATTTTGTAATCATCAAAAAGGGGGAGATTGTTGATATAAATAATGCATAAAAACGTTATTTATATTTTTTTTAATATCTCTATGTTTTGATGATCACAAAATACAAAAACATTAAACGCAAAATTAATACGGTAACAAGTATTTAGCAAGCTTATATTATTTCATCCAACAAAATTACTTAAGGTATGAATAAACAAGTGACTATACATTTTATGATCAAAGGGATGTTTATTTAAATATTACAAAGTTTATAAAATTAAATAAACTTATTATATGTCTTTGAAAAACATTTTTGGTAATAAAAGAAAATGTTTAATTCATAATAAATATATAAATTCAAATTTTTAACCAAAATCAGTTAGTTTTTCACCAAATAAACTTTCCCCACTAAAAGACAAATTTTCAGGCCGTTACAGGAGGGCGGCCCCCTTAATTTTAAGGGGGCCGGCCACCAATTAAGGGGGCCGGCACGCTCCTCCTGTCAGAATTAATTCCCTATAAATACCACCTCAAACCTGGTATTTTTTCTCACCTTTTGCACTAAAATTTTCAGATCCAATCCTCTCTAAACATCTTTCAAAACCCTTTGATCATAATATTATTAATCCTTGTTTCAAGTGATTCAATCCCTCCTCATCCATCCTCATCCAAAGTGCAAGAGAAGAATACTCCTTCAACATCAAGTTTAAGAAGTATTGTAGATTAGTAGTGTATATTGTGTAAAGCATTTGTGAAGTTGTGTTGTGCTTGTAATAAGTAGTTTTAGGTTGAGTAGAAGTTGTGTAGAGAAGAAGAAGTAGTGTAGAAGTGAAGTGGTGTGAAGTAGTGAAGAAGTTGTGGTGTGTACAAGTAGTGTAGAAGTTGTGAAGTGTTGTGAGATTGGTTCTAGCTAGGATTAGAACCCGACTTGAGCTTTGTGTCGTTAATTGGTGTAGAAAGTCCTGTAGGTTTCTCACACAAGGGAGTTTGTTGACATTATGAAGAATCTCTATCGAGTTAGGTGATCGGAGTGAGTAGGACAAGCTGGACGAATGGTGACCTTGTAGCCGACAGCTTCATCCTTGTGGTTTGTGGTTGATCTTTTAACATCTATCCTTTCATTCTTATATAGTTTCTTATTATATTTGCCGTGTTAGTTGTAACTCTATAATTTACTTTGTGCATGTTGAATTCTATAATAGAATCGAGTTTTTAACAAACTTGTTTTAGTAAATCTTAAAACGACGTAAAACTCTTCAACCCCCCCCCTCTTTTTTCCACAAAGATGCGGTTTTACTCCATCTTTGTTGCCATACGTGTTTGATAATCCGTCCCGCCTCTCAGACCACAATATTTGTCCGCTTTGCCGCGGTCACGGCTTTGCTTTGTGGCCCTCATTGTGAGACTTTCCCGGCATCACCATCAGTGGTACTCTCACATGAGCCGCTTAACTGCCGTTCTAAGAACCCACTAGTAGTAGACCACAACGCTTTGTGTCTAGTAAGGGCGTATGTGTATCCTTATGATACCAACATGCACTCCAAGCCACGCCCGATTATGGGATTGCGTTCGGGTGTAACTTACCCCCCCCCCCTTTTAGGGACTCATCGTCCTTGATGGTGTTTGCCCAACCATCTCACCGAAGGTTTGGCGTGGCTCTGATTACCACTATACATCCGCCTACTAGACACATATTGTCCGCTTTGCCCGCAGGCTCTGCGGCTTTGCTTTTGTGGCCCTCATGTGAGAGTAGTCCTGGCTTGGGTGACCTGCCGGAAGGTTGCAAATGAGGCCACAAACAACAGCGTGAGCCTATGGCAAAGGCGAAAATTTTGTGCTGCTTAAGGCGGGTGTTACAGTGTTTGCTACACCTAGGACAATCCCACATTCGCTGTGGCCTGAGAGATGCTGGGTCATAAGATGACATTCGCTTATCAGACATAACGCTTTTGTGGTTCTACTGCGAGTGGCGGATTTCTGTCTGACTGGAAGTTAAGTCGGTGCTCATGTGAGAGTAGCACTGTATGGTGACATTGCCAGGGAAGTTCACATGGGCCAAAGCAAACGTGAGCCTGCGGGCAAGCGGGAATAATTGTGGTCTGAGTAGGCGGGATGTTACAGTCCGGTATCGAGCCCTCCTGTCCGTTTCGGGATGGTGGGCAACCTGCATCCGGAGGACGATGAGTCCTAAGGGGTGTGATTGTACACCCTCAGGCACAAGTCCACCTCGGCTTGTGGCCTGGAGAGATGCTGGGTTCATAAGATAACATTCGCCTTATCAGACACAACGCGTTTTGTGGTCTACTGCGAGTGGGGTTCTTATGAACTGGCAGTTAAGCGTGCTCATGTGAGAGTAGCAGTGGTATGGGTGACATGCCGGGAAGTCTCACATGGGGGCCACAAAGCAAAGCCGTGAGCCTGCGGGCAAAGCGGACAATATTGTGGTCTGAGTAGGCGGGATGTTACAGTGTTTGATGGAATGTTTAGCTTAGATTTTTTGTCTTAAAATCGAGATAAATGCACTAATTTTTGTACAACAATGCACCTTTAGTCATTTTATTAATGTAAGATTCATTTTTTTTAACTGATGAACAATATTAACTGATGAACCATATTAACTGATTGTAAAAAAAGACATTTTGTTCATCAGTTACTTTGGTTCATCAATTTTATGGTAACATTTTGTTCATCAATTACTTTGGTTCATCAATTTTAATGTTCATGAATAAAAATTGATGAACCAAAGTAACTGATGAACAAAATGTTATGTGTTTAGGTTTATCAATTTATATGGCCTTTGTTATGTGTTTAGGTCCATCAATTTATTTGTCATGTGTTATGTGTTTAGGTTCATCAATTTATCGTCTTGTGTTATCTTAGTCTCATCAGTTATCGTAGTTTCATCAGTTTACTTATAAAATTGAGACAAAAGTTCTTTTTTCAGGTTCATCAATTTTATTTAAGAGATGTTCATCAAATTGATCAAAGTTCTTTTCAAGTTCATCAAATTTTATTTTTTTTATAATGATCACTTTTTTCAAGTTCATCAAATTGATCACAGTTCTTTTCAGGTTCATCAAATTTCAGGTTCATCAATTTTTTCAGGTTCATCAATTTGATCAAATGTTTTGATTCATCAATTCTATTTAACATAACAAACTGATAGTTTTGTTAAACTGAAAATAACTTGACCAATTAGTGTATTTAAATGTATTTTTATATGAAAAATATCTTTTAGTCATTTTATCAAACACTTTGTGTGCATTAAATATGACTAAGACGTCATCTTTAACGCGCGATATCTCACTCATATCATATCGAATTTGAGTGATTCAAATTTCTAGGTAAAGAATGGACAAGAAGCTACAACTTTCGTGTTTTAAGTTTTTTAAAATTCGGCGTTTAAACTAGACAAAATTAAAGCCAAAAATGCCGAAAATTCTAAAATTTTCAAGAAAATCAACACCCACTTATAATGTTGAAAAAAGAAGTTCCGGTTCATATATTATAATGCATACCAAATTAAAGAGAATTAAATTCTAAAAATTATGGTGAAATCGGTTTTACATAAAAGTTTTTCGTTTTGAGCGTTATTTACGTTTGAAGTTTGAGGTGGAATTAGAAAAACGAGTTAAATGACCATTATACCCCCTAACCAAATTTAATAAGAAAAAAAAAAGGAGGGAATGGGTGGTAGACACTTGTCACATTATGAGTGGCTTTCTAGCTTTTTTAGTTTTTTTTTACTTTGTAAAGGATCACACGTTGATATTATAATAGTATAATAATATTTGTGGAATTTATTACTACTGTGCTTCTTTTTTTTTCAACCACATCTATTGGAACAACTCAGCTCGACCTTTTTTAACAAAACACCCCAATATTTGTTCCTACCACAATGTTCAACCCAAGAATAAGTTTACTACATGACCCTAAAACTAAGTCACACAACCCTAACTGTAACAACATAACCCATACGCCTCCCCTTATTCCCTTTCATCAAACCACACAAATCTGAAGAACATGAACACTTTCGAACACAAATCTGAAGAACACGAGCACTTTCCAACACAAATAAACACGAGGGCCACAAAAACAAAGCCGTGAGCCATCAGAGCAAAGCGTACAATATTGTGTAACAGTAGGCGGGATGTTTAAATTATGATCAAGTTTTTGGTTATCCGAATACAGATATTTTTTGAACACCCACAATCTAAATCAAGAAATCCTACAAAGTAAGTTCAATATTTTTTTCGATAAATAATAAGATTGCATAACATATATATAAAGATCGATGAGATGTGCGAACATATGTTAAATAAAGAAAACTAACTTTATGAATTTGTTGTAGTATTAGCTAAATAAACAACTGCTACGAATATCGAATACACATGTCTCTTAGTTTTTGAACTTTGATTATTGCTTGTATCAAAACTAACATGTATGTTCTTTTATTAGTATGGGGCGGTTCAATTTTTCGGTTTGGGTGTTCGTATAAAACCAAAAGCCAAACCGAAACTTTCAGTTTTCTGAAAATCAAAAACCGTACCATCGGTTTAGAATTAGTTCTAGTTTTTTGGGCGGACTTTTTTATTTTTGGATTTTTAGTTTGATTTTCGGCTTTGAGTTTACTATACTTTTTATGAACTAAATATATTAGAAAAAATAAGTTTAGTAATGCATTCGTAAGTTTCTTTGATGGCTTATCTGTATAAATTAAAGTTGGAAACAATTTTATTCACACTTTTAGTTTTTTAGGGTTATATAAGAAACTTCGGCCCCCCTTAACTACAAATCTTGGCTCCGCCCTGACAACGTACAATTTAACCATGAAAAAAAATACGAGCCGACGCCACTATGAAGCTGGTTTCAATCAAACGAGATCATCTTCCTTTGCCATCTATTTCCTCTACGAGTCCACCATTGCGCTCGTAAATGCGTTTCGTAGCTCCAATGAGTCCACCATCATGCACGGCTCTTCCACGTGTTGTTAGCCAAAGGGTTATCTTATTATATCTGATATTTTTATCATATATGCAAAAGTATAGGAGTTAAAGATGGTGAGGGTTATATCTGATATTTTTATAATAACAAGATTGGCGACGGTCGCCGCGTTGCCGGCGTGCCTGTTTTTCGGCCGAGGCGATTTTGCATAAATAAAGTAGAATATTTAGGCGCTGCAAGACATCAATTATGTAGAATATACATGTGTACTTTACATGCAAATGAAAGCAACATTCAGTAGGTGTTACTACTTGAAAGAAGTAATAGTTAATTTATCTCTGCATGATATCCTTTTTTCGTCCAACTAATGAAACCCTCTACTGAATTTTTACTACTTGAATTGTTACCACCGTACACATAAGCCATTGCATAATGCATACCTACAATTACAGGACGCAAACTTTCATCGATTACCATGTTTGCTGTAAAACATTTGATCTAATCTCGGCGGCCCCTTGTGAATGGATGCTGGTATTTGATGTTGCCTGTGAGGCACGAATGGCTGAAATTTCAATAACAGCGAATGTAAGTATAAGCAACAATAATATATACCAACTTTGCAATATACAGTATGCAATACGTAACATCACAGCCTGTGTCAACATCAATGGTAACACCAAAATCATATTAATCGTTTAGAAACTATAGCACAATGTCTCGACGATAGGGGAAACACATGAAATCATTTTAAAATGCAACTGTTGTAAATGCAACATACCTATGGACAGCCGCCGACGATGTCTTTTCAGTAGCACATTTTCATGAGCCAAGATTCGTGGCTGACCCTCATTTGGTCTTCTGCCTTTTTGTTTAGTAACACCATTTGTAGAAGTACCACGCGGAGGGGTAGACAGGCACTGTTTTCCGTATGTTTGGGAATCACTTGTTCCACTAAAGTTGTTAGCTACCTGCGGAGAAACTGTCCCGGTGACAAAATTCAACACAACTGGTCCACGATGTGATTTGAATGTCACTGGCCAGTCTCAACCATCTACAGCTAACAGCATGTTACGTAATAACCTATTTGAATGTTTGTAGCGTTTAATCAATTAAATATAACAACAAAACTAAATTTTGCAAAATAATATAATGAATTATAATAACGTATGCACAAATCTAAAAGGCCACATATTAATGATAAGCCCCAAAACTAAGCTATTCCAAACACTCCTTAAGCACCTAATGTGTTTTAGGTAACTGTTAATTCGCATTCCATCTTAAAAAGCGATAAGCCGCAAAGAAGTCCGGCGTTATTTCGTCGTCTCCTTACCGCATTTTTTATACAAAATAAGCAAATAAACACATTATTTCTTGAAGTACCTATTCTCTAAGCTTCTTATCCGCGTCAGTTTATAACCGATATATTATATAATCCCAAACACCTTCATAATTGATACTCATTAATCATGATGTTCATTAAATTTATTTTAACTATCGAATTTAATGATTAACTAAACAATAACGATAAACACATCAAATTAACAGATTATCAATCCAAAGGATTATGTTGTCAAACGGTGTAATAAGAAAAAGGATAAAACTACTGATGGTATCACCTTATAAGTATGCAATGTATTCATAAAAGGTCTTGAATGCCCTATAATGTATTAATTATTGTTTCTGCTCAAACTTTGATTATTTTTCAGCTAGTGCTTGGATTTTAGTTAAGAGAAGAATGTTTTTCTACCTAAAAATAACCACAGAAGCAAAACATATAAGCGATCCTAGGTCTGGTACTAAACGGTAATCAATAGATATAGTTGCAGTAGAACATCCAGAACCCAAAAAAGTTGTTAAATAACCTTGGGTCGTTGAATGTGGACGTCTATGGTTCCTCTGGAAAAAGCAGCAATTAAAATAGAGGTGGTGAAATAGTTTGTCACCTGTTATAAAAAGTGTAACATGCCTAATAGTTACACTTGGATAGCCAGTCCTGTCGTAATGAGCTGCATATCTTTTCAGCTCCCTCACTTAAAATTTGTAAATCAATGAACGACATATTTCAACAATCAATAAGCAAAACTAATTTAGAAATGTGTAATAAGGTAAACTGAAAGTGTAGTACTTGCATTAATCGTAAACTGCAAGGTACGTTGGAACATCAAATGTGGCTGCTAACTGTTCCTATTCAAGCTACAATTTTTCAAGATTCAAAATAAGTAATCAAATCACCTCGAGGGACTCGACGCGGTACCCTATTATTCTCATGAAAAGTGGTGCGACATGCTCTTGTTTGTGTACACGCACCTAAAACAGACAACAATCAAGAAATCAACACATGTTAGCCTAAAATTTGGGCAAATGTGGTTAGAAAAGCGAAATTAATAATCAAATCACCTTAAGTGGCCGCACACACATCCCTTTAATTTTTGTGTAACGTGCTCATACTTATTCCTATTTGTGTGTCCGTACCTAAGATCATAATGACATTCAAAAAATCAGTAAATGGTAGACTGGAATCTGAGTAATATTTAGGAGGAGAAATATAGTTACATATTTATGACATATTAGTTAAATGGTCGCCGAAACTCGAACTCGGCTTACCTGTGCCTAACGACTTTGCACGACCAATATTAGCCCGTGAAAATGTGAAATGGCAGATACGTTTTACAATTGTTTGGGCCTGCTTGAAGCACCACATATCTATACTACATATAAAGAGAAAATGGTCAAACCTTGAAAAGTGAAATCTTGAAAGTCAAGGGTAAGAGAAAATGAATTTTGTAATTAATACTCTTATTAAAACATTCCATAACTTAAAAGTACAATAATTTATTCACATTGTACAACCAATTAAAAGCATATATATCAAATTAAAAACAACCAATTACCCCTTATTAAAAAGTACAATAAAATATTCACAATATACAATTTAAACAAACTACAACATAATATAAAATATAAAATAATTAAACACACTAATTAATGTTATTTTTAAAACACCCTAAATGGAAAGTATATGTTATTACAAACATTATACAAATTAATAAAACACACAAAACTTCATACAAGCTAACAAGTTGATATTGCATATAGTTTTGAAAACTTGACCGGACCAACGGGTTCAACTGGGAAAAACATATAGTTTTGAATACAAGGACTAATACACGACGGGTTCAGTTATTAAAAGCATGACTCGGTTTAAATTGATCCGTTTTTCGACCAGAACAGTTCAACCGGGTTTCAAAACATTATGTTTAATCTCCAAATCTTCAAACTTTTATTAGAGGTGGCAAAACGGGCGGGCACGGGCACGGGCTAAAATGGCACGGGCTAAAACGGGCACGGGCTAAACGGACACATTATAAATCGGGCCAAACGGGCACGGGCTAAAACGAGCAAATTATAATTCAACTATTAAAAACATTCCGAACAGTCCTAAAAACCCCTTTAATTCATCTTGTAAAAAAAATCCAGCATCTAAGTCTTAACTATATTTAATTATTTTTTCTGAAAAAAAAAAAAAAAAAAATCTGACTGCAAATTTGAGAAAATCTGCTGGGACAAATGAATAAAAATGCAACTAATTAAATATATCTATCAATTAATTAGATTATTAAATAATTATGCATAAAATAGTTAATAAATGAGATAAATTAAAATTAAAATAGTTGGAATGTTTTATAGTTACCAGTGACAAGTGAATTGGTCGGAAAAAAAAATGAGAGTAATTGCTTGGACGTTGAATTGTGTGATTCGAAAGCGCCCGGTTATATTAACACTATGTGCCCATTAGCCCATCTAATAATATCTGTTTTTATCTTTTGCTCGTAAGAGCCCATCAAATAAATGCAAGGGGGCAAAAAACGCCTCAAACTTTTAAAAAAGTGTCAAAAATCGCTCAAATATTATAAATTGGGCAAGATTTGACACCCCTAACTCTTATTTCTTTTCATTTATAACTCATAAACTTTCTTTTATCACTAAACGATCTGTCGCTATAAAATCCCGTTGCTATGCACGGGTACTCGTCTAGTATTTTGCAATGAATCGATTATACCTGCAAAAATAAAAAAATATAAAACTCGTGGCAAAACAAATAACAGTCTGCAACATAGTGGTAACAATTGTTAACAATAATGGAAAAGCAGATACATTACGTAGACAAAGAGATTGAACATGTGTATCGTCCAAATCAACAGTAGCCACCACATTTTATACCTAATACATGAAATCCTTCTGGTTTGACTACCTATACCTGTTAATGAAAAAAAGAATCAATATTAACTTGGTTATTCAGTTAGCAAATCATGAATATACTATGCATCAAATAAAATCAATGTTGTGATTTTATTAAATATACTTTGCTATGAATCAATATACTATGCATATTCCGTTACCCATAGCCGAGTGCTTTGTAGGTATTTATCACTTCAACATTCTACCACCCATGTGACTTGATATAAACGGTTCAATATTCATTTATATCCATCTTGGTGACAACCAAAGATCGGTGCCTATAAGCCAATAACTTATATTCATTTAGCAATACAAAATTACCTTCGGCTAATACATTCCGCACTGACCAAAAATGACAACCAAAGGCGAGACAAAACCTGCAAAAAATATGATAATTACAAACGGCTTCTACTCTTTCTGCACATAAAAAAATATCAGGGACAATGTATTTGCATTCCATTACGAATACAGGACAACACATGTAACTACACCTAACAATCAAAATATAAACTTTTGACTTTGTTGGTTTCGAACCTGTGGCGTTTTTTCGTATACGGAAACTATATGATGTAAACAGAAACTATATTTCACTAAATAAAACCTTACCCAAAAGCATAGGTTCAACCGCGCGAAGCTTATCCTCCACATCAAACCTATTCAGTTCCATTGTCACTATACAAATTAACAAAACAACAAAATTACCAACAGCAATAACCAAAATCAAATAAGCTGATAACCTGAGAAAATAAATTGATTTGAACACCCCCTAACACAACAACAAAACTATCCTAAGCCGTAAGGAAAATCAAATAAGCTCATAATTTTTTATATATAAACCTGAAATTAGCAAAACCCTCAATTATAACAATACCCTAATCTCCGATTAGATTTAATATAAATAATTTTATACCTTTCTTTTTTGGCCTAAATCCTCCATACCCCTTGTCACCATAGTCGGGTGTAATCGATATTCGAGATGTGTGTGAGACAAACGGCGGCAACAGATCTTGGGAGGACCGGATGTGGATTAGGTTTGGTGGATAAAGATGATGCATCTGGAAAATTCCCAATCCGATCATTATGTATATAAACTCATTGGGTCATAATAATGGGGCGAGGTATAAAGGGCATGGGCCAGAAGTTGCGCTAATAAGTTGGGCTGAAAAATGGCGGGAAAATGGAAGCAAGAAACGACGCCGTTCGTCTTGTGGTTTAATATAAACTACTAATTTACTACTTTTAGTAAATCGGTGCCATTCAAAATCATATCGTGGCGCTTGAGGTGATGGCCAGTTAATAAGTGATGTTTAATCTGTAAAATACGGAGTACTTATTTAAAACTTTAATTTCATTCTTTATTTAATCTTTTATATGAAAAAAGAATTACATCATTTCGGAGTATTTTTGCAAAACCCTTCTCATTAAAAAAAATAGACCAATAGGAGAGCTCGATTTTGTCACGTAGGCGAAATCGAGCAATATGATTGGTCAATAGAAAGTCAAAATTAAATTAATTTTGGTCAAACTTAATAAATTTGATGGAGAAATTTGGTTAAGAAAAAAAATGCATAAAAATATAGGTGTCAAATTTATGAAAACAAAAACTTAAAAAAAGATGAAGTAATTAATAAAACTTTGCTGGTTGAATTTTAAATAAAATATATGAAGCTAAGTGTAAAATTACAAGTTTTCATGTTTTTTAATAAGTTTAGAAAAAAAACACAAGTAACCCCTTACACTTTATACCGCTTATACTTTATAATATGAACTTTGTTTAAAATTACATGAGTATTAGTATTAGTTTCATACTTTCATATATTTAAATTACAAAATTTTGTAAATATGCGAATTAGTTTTAACATTGTTAATTGTAGACTTTCATCCGTTAGAATATTTTTTAAATAACAACTCATGTTATTCTATTTAAAAGGTTAATTTATGCGTACACGGGTTTAAATATTAATATGGCTAAATTATTAGTAACGGGAATATAAATATTAAATGGTAAGCACGAGTTACTGTGATATGAAAATAAGTATACGCGATTCTACTTATAACAATGACTCATGAAATTGTTATTTAAAAAAAACTTTACGGAACATATTTAACTTCATTAATGCTTATTATGTGCTACTAAACTCGCACATTTTGTAAAAAATTATATCAATAGTTAAAGTTAAACAAAAAATCAACATCAACCTCAGCATCTCTGTCAGTTAAATACGTTATACAAAACTAATTATTAAGAAAAAAAACAACAAAAAACACATGGGTTAGATAGTCATTGTTTAATGTAGAAGGTGTTTCCTTAAATTTAAGAAAAAATGTACGTAGATGATAGCCTAACTTTATTCGTTGACGTGATGTTTCATCAAAAAAAAATGTAATAGTTGGCCGTTGTAAAGGAATTAAAGTGTGTACATGAGAATTATTAAGCAAAAATATATGGTTTTTAATCAGGTTATTACGTTACTTACTGTGATAATGTTATTGAGTTGGTAGTCACGGATGTGAGATACAACCATTCTTCTATACTTATGATTTATGTGTTAACCTCCTTGTGATTCATTTCTTAATCGATAATAATACATAATCAAAACGAAATTTTAAAAACCCTGTGCGTGCACAGGTATTATAACTAGTTTCTTATATAAAAATTAAACAATATTATCACAATGAAATAATTAACTTAATAATGTTTCTACCGAAAATTCAGAAAATAGGCATGACAACTTTGTCAAATTTTTTTAATTAAGTCTCTAAATTAAGAGACTTTGTCTTATTTAATCCTAACATCAATAATTTCTAATTATTCATCCACAAACTTTATAATATAAGACTTTATATTTCAAAATTTATGTAATTTTTCATTTTCAGTTTCACCAAATGTTTTTAGGGTGTGTCAACCAATGCTCTCAGGGCATTGGTTTAAATGATTAGACAAGGAAAGTTTGTGTTCATTAAATAAAAAACAAATTTATTTAAGATAATTTAAACTTTAATTATTGTATATTAAATGCATTTTTTAGTTTTAAAGGAAATTTCGTGTTGAATAAGTACACTTAACCAATGCCCTCAAGGCACTTGTTAAACAGTCTCATGTTTTTATACGTTCTTTGGTAAATTTTAAAAATTGTTCTTTAAATTGATCTATCACAAGTCACAACTTTTTTCAATTATATTTTGAATACTTTACTTATTATGTATAAACCTTATCTTATACGAAACACTTAACCATAAATACTGCAATTTTAACTATTTGTCGTTATAAGATCTCTACGTTATGAACGAGTACTCGCCCGGTGTATACAAACACGTTAATACATTCAAACATTGGGGGCCTGGTTATATGCATCGAGGATTCACGTGGCTTTTTCAAGTTCATTTTGTGCAGTGTGAATAGTTCCCTAGAAGTCAATGCAAAGATTTGGGACTGTTAGGACAACGTAAAAGACAAATGCGAATAAAATCATTTACATTTCTTTTAAATTTTTTTTTTCTCAGCTAATTTCTTCCTTTTAAGTTAAATATATGCTTCCTTCGTACAACTTTAATTATCCACTAGTAAAACTGTTGACCTGATGTATACGCAATTAATGTTAATGATATTTGTAAGAAAACCTTTTTTAATAACACTAGACGAGTACCCGTGCATAGCAACGGGATTTTATAGCGACAAATCGTTTAGTGATAAAAGAAAGTTTATGAGTTATAAATGAAAAGAAATAAAAGTTAGGGGTGTCAAATCTTGCCCAATTTATAATATTTGAGCGATTTTTGACACTTTTTTAAAAGTTTGGGGCGTTTTTTGCCTCCTTGCATTTATTTGATGGGCTCTTACGAGCAAAAGATAAAAACAGATATTCTTAGATGGGCTAATGGGCACATAGTGTTAATATAACCGGGCGCTTTCGAATCACACAATTCAACGTCCAAGCAATTACTCTCATTTTTTTT
>LBNU01005604.1:5297-20292 GCA_014162995.1 Artemisia annua | reverse complement strand
TATACATTGGTCTATGGGCCTGATTTTTTTGGTTCAAAAATTCAAACTTTCCAACAAATATTCTACATCAAATACATCTTCTAATACACTACACAAATGCATATACACTTCACAAATGCAACAACAGAGATATATTAGAACTTGGAATAAAAATATTCCCAATGAAAAATAACACGAAGAATATTCTATCTCACAAATCTCCTACTTATACTTTACACTACATATACCTGCTGTAAAAATATTGTAGAAATGCCAAAAGAATGAAAACACCTAAAACATGCCTAAACTATAATCGACAACAAATTTTTTTATAGTCTATAAAACACTACAACAATATTAATATACAATTAAAGGGAATAACTAACCTGGATAAATGATAAAGAACCAATCCTTATCCATTTTTTTAGCAATGATAAAAATACATAATCGGTAATGATATCTGTAAAGTATTCTTTGCGTTATCCACAGTACACAACTCCAGAACATTTGAAGTAGCAAAAACACATGTGTTTCGCCCTCCACGCGTGAATGGCAAGCGCTCGATGGCTGCATTCTCCACTCGTGCCATGATCGTTACAGTGTCATGTATTTTCCACAAAATTCAGACCATATACTTGCGTCGCTTTCTCGCATAAATTCTCCGCTTCACGGATCGACAAGTTGCTGGTATGGTACAGATTATATAAGAATGAAATCTTCTCTAAAGAAGAATTAGATAAATGCGATAACTTTTAGGGACTTTTTGTTAGCAGCATTTTAATCCTTTAAAAAAGTTTTAAGATTTTATAGAACTGCTATACCAAGCAAGCATTCATTATTTAATAATCATAGAGTACTTATCACATCAAAAAATGTTGCCCAGAAGAACATGAAAGAGTTAAATAGCTGCTTTAAGAATACTAAAGGCAGAATGAATTTCTACTTTGAAATCTTAACAAAATATTATAACTATAAACTGTGAAACTGAAAGCATATAGGGGAGTGCAGTTTGAGTTTTAGCAGGACACAACAGGAACAAAGAAGTAAACTAATTGCTACCATAATGGTTACTTACTTGATAAGCCTTGAGTGACTGGTCAGCTGCTCCTTCTTATCATTGGCAGACTTGAATTCCGCAAGATACCTATAATAATCTTACTGTACTTGATTAAAACCCACCAAAGAATCATTAAAACCAAACTAATTTAAGCTCTTCTTTTTTCTAAGACTTCTTAAAAAGAGAACATACTCACATTTTGTAGTAGAAAATGGTAGATTCTCCGGTAGATGAAGATGGAATCAGATGTTAGTCAATCACAACCATGATATCACCACAAAGGTCAGTCATTTCGGTTTCAACCTTTTGCCTGTGTTCCTTAATCCGTTTTACATTAACTTTTTTTTGCCTCTGGATTCTTCCTCCTGCTCAATTGAAGACAATATTCCCCACGAAGCCCTACGTAAACCCACAACGTTCTTGTATCCAACTCAGAGAAGGTTCCTTTCTTGTATCCACGAAGCCTTTTATTTTGACCTCAAACCGTACCGCCGAATCATAATATACTCATTTCACCAACAAAAACCTCAAACCCATAAATTAAAACATGCCTTTATATTCTATTTCCCATCAACCTTTAAATTGCATCAGTTGACATCGAAGTGAATCCTGAAAACCAAATACCCACGAAATTAACACACTCTTATAATCTAAGGAAGTGTTTGGATTAGCTTATTTAACGACCATATCGGCTTACTCAGATTTGGAAAAAGACGAGGTTATCATCTTCAACTCATGGCTTATTTAAGTCCATGAGCAAGTGATCCTCAAAAAAGTATTTCCAAATCTCAATAAGCCGATAAGCCCGTTAAATAAGCTAATCCAAACACCCCCTAAATTACCATTCATTTATTAATACAAACATTTTCACCCCAATATCAAAAACCCATAAATAATAAATACCACCATTCATCTATTCATACATATACCATACATATACCTGCTAAAAAAATTAAAAACACCTAAAACACCTAAAAATTGAAAATCACCCAAAACATGCTTAAATCTATAATCAACAACAATTATTTATAGTCAAACATATACACTAAACAATATTAATATACAATTAAATAGAAAAACTAACCTGGATAAATGATAAAGAACCAATCTTTATCCAATTTCTTTTCAATGATAAGATACATAATCGGTAATCCAACTACCAAACCTTTTTTTCCGTGAGTAAATGAATAATCGAAAATATTATTGTGAATAATCATAGGGTTTCGGATTTTTTTTTTGGTTATGATTAGATGAATCTGCTATGATGATTGATTGATTTTAGTGATTTGAATTTAGGGTTAAGGGAATATTATTAATTTGGGCAAAAATTGGGGAGAAAAATTGTGTGAAAAATCACCACTCCATATGATTAATTGATTGAATTAGCGATTTCAAATGAACAGGTTACCATTAATTGGAGAAAATTGGGGAGAACAATTAATTATGGTCCGGTTTAGGAGGGTTTTGCCTAAAATAATTGGGTGAATGATTTGGGCGGGATAAGAGAATGATCCGACGGTGGTGTGATTTTTGAGAAAATTAGTGGACACGTGTTTATTTTCTATTTAATTGGGAAAGATGTGATTTGAAAAAACCCTCCTTTATATGGAGTGGTGATATAATAAAAATATATAACTATTTCCATATTTTGTGCCGCCTTATATCACGTCTTAAAAACGCAACAGATTCGCCTTAACCGCTAAGACGTAAGACTTAATCTTACCGTCATGCCACATCTCTCGCTATAATTATAACCTTGGTATTCAACTAGTCTATCTTTTTTCAACGAATTACAAACACAAATACAGTAAACAAATGTTTTTTCAAAACACAAGTTTTAAATGTGTTATGTATGATGCTAGGAAAAAAATGTTTTGTAGAACATCTAATTACGCTTTTCAAGAAACATGTTATGTTTTCTAATTCTTAAGAGAGTTAGGTGGAGTGCTATCTTATAATATAGAGTTATCACCTCCGCATACATCTTAACACCACTATAATTAAAATACTCTCTCAAGCTATAACATGTTATAAGGCATGTGACTCACAGTTTTTTTCTCTTTAATTTTCATCAAAAAAAAAATATCCCACTGACTCACGAAAAATATCTCATTAACTCAACAAAAATAAATAAATAAATAAATAAAAAGAAAACGCATAACACTCGCCATATGCGTGGCTATTTGACGAATAACATGACTATGCATACGGGGGCGGTGCAGTATGACCATAGGGCAAAAAGATGCCCAATAACGTGTTAATTTACACTGTATCGGACAATATAAAAAATATGAATCTTTAATTAAAATTATAATATATCATTTAAAATATTCAACACTCACCAAATCGATACAAAACTTGATGTTATAATCAATGTCTTGTAATAATTGATAATGGTTATAATTTATCTCTATAATGCTAAAAGTAACATGACATGATCATATGGCAAGACCAAATAATAATTAAGTTTTGATATTGTTCCACTACCTGAAACTTAAGTTTAGTTATAAAAATCACTAAAGTTATATTATTGTTTCATTAAAGTCACTCAAAGTCTGTTTTTCACTACATAAAGCATTCAAGTTTAAATTTTGTTCGAAATCTTTTGACATTTATTTAGCAAAAAGAACATATAAATGAAATAATTATTGAATTTGGTTATTATTTTGTGGTATATAAAGTTTGTTGGGTTAATTTAAATTGGGGTGTGGTTATTCATCAAGATACACGTAATTGATGCATATTCAAACAATATAAAAACAACTCAAAAGATATTTTTATCAATTTCCTTATAAAATTCATAAAAGTCGGACAACATAAAAAGTTTGAGTGATTTTTGCAGTTGAGAAAATGTTTGAATAAATTTAATGAAACAGTTTTAAAACTTGAATTGTTTTATAGTTGAAAAAAAAGGAGTAACGACTTTAATGAAAAAAATATAAAACTTGAATATGATCATCTGTTGTTTTCCCTTTTGGATTCGTTAGGTACCTAATATTCTTGAAGAACAAAACCACGGGTCATATAGTTAGATATGCTTTAATAATTGTTTTCCACTAATGATGTTTGAATTTTATCATGTTGTTTCATTTCACAATCATGTCGGATGTATCATTTCTATCAAAGATCATTACTCTTTAAGTTATGTAACTTGAAAGAACAATTCAAGATAAAGAAATGAGAAGAACGACATGATTTAAAAGAAAAGTCAAGGCTGAACACCTCAAATTCATTGTTTATTATTAGTGTCAAATAATGGCGGTGGGTTCAAACTCTATGAATTAGTCAGCCAAAAAGTCATAAACCAAGATTACCCAAAAAAAATATCCATGACTCAAATAAACGACATAGCTAACATGATTAATTATAGTGTGATTGGGATTGATTAATTAGGGATCCAAATGGATTTCTTGCAGATCTAAAGTCACGAATTGAGTTCAAATCAGACAAGGTAGGACGAGGGTCATTAGGTACGAATCAGTTCATAACATGGGAGACAACGATCGCCTTCTCGCTATGGAACTTTTGTAACACAATAATTTTATCTTGTTCAAGGTTCGTCCTAAGTGGTGGTGCTTTGGGCTATTTGGAGGTGGCGTAACCGTATCGTTCATACGATCTCTGATTCGAGTCAAGCCGTAAAAGATGAGGATATTTTTCCTCATATTCAAATATTCTCGCTCCTATGGATTTCCGACCGTTGTAAGCACCTAGGTTTCAATTGGTTCATTTGATTTTCGATTGTGTCCTTGGGAGATTGTTAAAGGGATCACATAACTAGTATTTCGTCTTTTTTTTTTCTTGGTTTTGAAGTCTCGTTGTTTTTCCTCATCATCTTGGGGATTCCACATCTGTAGTTTACCATGTTCAAATTTTTATAAATCTTTTTTTTGCCTTTAAAGAAAAAAAAAAAAAAATCGTCCTAAGTAAGAAGCTAGAAACATTAGATATATAAGCAAACAGATTTAAGTAATTATTACGTGAGAGCCAAAAGTCTATCTTATTGAAATAGTGAGAGAGATGGTTAGACACGTAACATAATAATTACAAAGATTCACTAATGTTATTAAGATACACATTATATTATTAAGTATAGTTCATCACATGGCGCATGCTTTGATATAGACAGTTGGTATGAATTGAAAATTGTTTAAATTTGTTTGTCACAATGGCGAGTTGTCCGCAACAGACATTTAGAATGAAGTCAAATATGTGCTAGCCGATAACAGATATTTAGAATGAAGTCAAGCATGTGCTAGCCGATGGCCGAATCTCGCTTATTGATGGGCTCTTTCATTTTTTTCATTCGAAAAAGTCAAAAGTTTTTGTTTTGATTTTAAAAGAATAAGGGGCTGTTTGATAAACTGATATGATTTAGCGCTGAATGAAACAATTCAAAGATCTTGAATGATCTACGTCCTCAACAAAAATGAACGTTTGAAAATTCTTCTGAATCAACACTCTGAATAATTATAATTACCATTTTATCCTCTATCTTTAGTTAGCGTAAATTGAAATTAATAATAACCTATATTAATAAAACACCAATTGTTGTATATAAAAAAAGTGTTCTATGAAATTAAACGCACATGACGTTCTTGCAGATCTAACGTAGTACAGTGATTAAAAGATAAAACAAAAAGAAAAAAGAAAAGAGGGTGAAATAGGGAAAGATGGGACCGCTGAATGGTTTTGCATGTTTTAGGCCCTGCACGATCCAGAACCTTTCCAATTGATTCAGCATCATCTATATTTGTATCAAACAACATCATATCTGATCGATTCATAGCTTCTCCTCTTAATGCTTCAATTCAAAGGCTATCAAACATGGCCTAAATCAACAAACTTTAAGATGACTGACATTGGCAAATATAGAGTTAAGGTGGTTTCTTTGTGTTGGGCTAAAAGGTTGATCCAATTATCCCTGACAATAATCGAATATAAAACAACCTAAGTACTTTTTGATAAAAATCAGTAAGTTACTCATTAATGAGAATTAGTGAATGTTAGCGGTATCAGTAGTAAAGTACCTGAGCTACACAACATTTGAGTCATTGAGATCTGACAAAGTCTCTCTGACTCAGTATACTCTCTAAAAGTTAGACTCAAAATATGGGCGGGATCTTCCTAAAAGCAAAAAAGCAAAAGGCAAGTCAAGCAAGTAGAAGATTGATCGATAAAAAAGTGAATAGTTGAATTAACTATTCACATATGTACTTTAGGAGTGAAACTACATATAGAAACACTATGTGAAAAGATATACTATTCCACTAGATGGTTGACACGTAACCTAGTACGAACATGCGACTTCACCTTTACCCACCTATATAAACAAAAAGTCTTAAAGAGAGAGTTAGAAATTATAAACACAAAAAATAATATGAAGTATTATAGTGATAGAATTTCCCTCTCCTTGAATCATAAGCTAAGCTAAAAAGCTTTGATTCATTTCTAGAAAAGTTTCATTTGTCATTCAATTGTGATAGTGTTCCGCAACTATCCCTTGCAATTATTTGACTCATTTCTAATAAGAGTTTCAAGCATTGAAAAATACAAATAGTATTATTAGTGCCAAATAGGTATATTCTGTAAACTTGTGTTTGTCTTATCAAACATATTTATGTTTTACCCCGAGGACCAACACTTGGTCTTTAGAAAATGAGTTGGTTTTTGTGTTTATGTTTGTGTCTGTCTTCTTTTTGTCAAGTCCGCAGGCAAGCAATAGTTAGTGTTTTTTATTCAAACATCATAGGTAAAAAAAGTTAAAAAAAAATCCACTTCGATTTTGTGTTAGATAATGTAAACCCAGTGAGGTGTTATGTCTTATTGATCCACAATTTATAATAGTGACTACATATGAAACCCTAGAAACCCTAAACTCACAAACGGCTTGGGCCTATATATCTTCTAATACTCCCCAGCAATTCGAGTGGTGAAATCGCGAAAGCTCGGATTGGATGAGAAAACTAAATAAACATTAAAGCAATAAAAACATAATTTGTTGATGAAGAATTCCGGGCAGTAAGCGGAAGCAATTCTTCAAACAGCAGTAAAAGCAAATAAATGCAATAGCAAAAGCAAATATCATATATTTGTTGATGAAGAAGCAACGAATAATAGTGACTACATGTGAAATCCTAAAAACCCTAAACCTACAAACGGGCTTGGGTCTATATATCTTAAATTTTGTGCACATTTTTTCTAAAGTCTGGTCATCCTTTCTGTTTTATTTAAGACTTCAAAACTACATTTCCTCCCACATACAAGGTAGCGCAGATCAGACTCAAAACAACACCTAAGTTTCAAATTTGTTTGACGAAAATAACATTTTTATTGAAGGCAAAGCCTGGACAAATCTAAACTGATTCAATGATAGTTTAGTTACAAATAGAACTCTTTTGATCCTTGTGTTATGAACCAGATAAAATGCTGAATAGTAAATACAAAACGACATTTTTATATTTTTATTATGGACAATTACAGAGTGAAAGTAACTATATGAATTTGAATCCAATACATAGATTATACTCGTTAATGTTTGTCGAGATACACATGTTAGTAACTATTAATGCACGTATTTGTATTTCTTATGCGGGATTAATGATGCAAGTGCGTTACTAAATTTCTTCGTTTTCTCTCTATAGTTCAACTAGTTAGAAGAATATGATAAAAAGAAGTCATTTCGCATTTGAAAGCCATGAAAACTATGAGCATGTTAATATGCCACATGCCTTATGCCTAGTTGTCATCTTTTATGTCAAGATATGTATAGAGGTTTCCAAAAAGTATATAAAAAAGTTTGTTAGTGTTAATCATTGAAAGAAAAGTAGTACTACCTCAATCCGTTAAAAACTATTCTGGTCTATGAATGCCAGACACAGTTGACTATTTCCAGTCAAGATAAACAACTACGCTTAATTTGGATCATTAAGGCATATTTTACTTTTTCACATTCTAGTTTATTCATAGATGTAAAAGTAAGCGTTACATTATTTTGGTTTGTACATTGTTGGGAGTTTGGTTAGCACATCAAGGTAGAACTTGAACATGGTACATAGACTTTTTGTTCAAATTTATGTCTTGGTTCACAAAACTTCAAAAGACACGGCATCGATCAATTTTAATACTCGTTCATGTTCATCTTTTAACTATATGCGACCATGTAAAGATGAAAATCACTCAAAACCTTGATAAGATCATGATCCGTCATGGATATTATGAAATTTCAAGTGGCATCTTTGTCTATTATTATTTTTGAACGGCAATTTGTGGCTACATGGCCCCTAGCCAGAAGGCGTAGCGAGCCCACACAACCAGGTTGGGTCCAGCCCAGAAGGCAATGGCACCCTTCCCTTTACACACGCGAGAGGAAACCCCTATCGCCCTAGACAAGACTCGAACTTGAGACCTTGCCTAGGAGGGTAAAACCTCCCCCCAAATTTGGTGGCCATCTGAGCTAGGCTCATTTGGTTGCATCTTTGTCTATTATAGGAGGCTATAGCAATCAAATTGGACTCGGTTCCAAGTTTAACATACTTTCAGTCCACAAGGTCATACTATCTAGGTATTACTGTATCTCTTTCTTGTTTACTAAGTAATACTTTGTATGCTCCAAAGAAAAAAAAATGAAAAAGGATGCAAAAGCAAGTACGTGTTTGGTTGCTCTTACAATTTTTTTAGGATTTGGGTGGGTGTGTTTGGACCTGCTTTTACATCTTATCTAGTTGCCGTTAATAGAATGCTTTTCAACGGTCATTATAGAACCCACCGGTTACATATGGAATAGTTGTAACTCCTAATGCTAAAAGTTGTTGCACAGGATTGTAATGAAGCCAATTCTTCTCCAACATGTTTCTGTAATTCGACATGGTGTGGTTTTGCTTTCGAATGAAATCATAAAGGGTGTTTGGGACAGTAGGTTAATCTTGACAGAAAGTAAACAACATGTTAACAACGTATATTGTATTTGATGAATTGAAGTAGTTACATTGTTACAGACTCTAGACCCTTTATACATGATGATCCGTTGCCTTTGTGACAGTTATACCGATTCACAAAAGTTAAACGATACCCTAACTATTAACTGTCATATCCTAACAAACTAATGACCCATATTGGCCCATATCGACCCAGCCCATATTCTACTTAAGTTTACAGGCTTTACATATTACAGAAACATAAAACGGACTAAAATACATTTAGTCGTTAAACCTATATTAACTAACTACTGATTACAACATTAGTGTTCCAACAAAAGTAGCAAGCCTGCAGAATAATCTTTTAATTTCATTATAAATGATCACCAAAACTTTATAAAGTTTTCAAACTTCTCGGGTATGTATAAGATTCGCTTAAACTTTATCATCATGCATTAGTAGCCACAACTTGGCATACTATAAGGTTCTCAAACTTCTCAGTTACGTATTTAAGCGGGACGGATATCACAATCTTCTATCCATAAGGGAAGAATTGTCGCACATCTCATAAAGTCATATATGTATTAAAACAATCGACTTGCATTATAAACCATGGTCTAAAACTCTTAATTAAATATATGTTTGGTGTCTGCATAGCATTGTAGAAGGCAGAAAAAAAAAGCTTACCTTTTCGCTATTGATCAATACCATGCTTCTTATACTCCCAGAAAGACAATAATCTTGACAACAATGCTGAAAACAGTCCAGCTATTTACACCCAAGGTAATGAATAAATTTATACATAAAAAGGAGGCTTTCGTTCATCCCAAACCACATACAACCGAAAACCTGCATTAGATAAAATCAAAATTAGAAGACATTAACATTGAAAAGCCTCCAAAGAGTAGACATTCGAGTTTTAATGACAGATATATCATACACTAAATATAGCTGCAAGCATTTTTTTAATATGGGTTTTGCGCAACATACCTGTACAGAACATAGGCAATCAGCCAATTTTTCTTCAGCCACAATGGACAAATTTTTTAAGGGTCAAGCAGCTTATTGACGGTTGAAAGTTCTTGCCTTCCTCTCCATTCCTCACCCGGCTTCAATGTAATGGGTTTTTCCACTGCTGCAGCCTCCACACATAGCATATGTTTGTACTCATCGTCTCCAAAATCGACCATAGCCTTTGCCTTCTTATCCCACGGGTTCCAAACCACTACAAAATAAAATCATGTTATATGTAAAAAAAATAAAATAAAATAATAAAAAAAAATAATAATAAAAAATAAAATAAAATAAAATAATGAAAATAATTATAAAAATAATAATAAAAATAAATAAAAATAAAAAATAATAAAATAATAAAAAAGTTCCGTCAAACTAGATATGTATATCTGAAGCCAAAAGATACGGAAAGATCCGGTCTAGTCTCACCAGCATCTGGAAGTCCATCTTTGCGCATGACTAATGTTCGTTTCTTTTCATGATCCATTACTGCGATTTTGGTTGGTGTGCTAAGATAAATCCTGTCAACCTGGTAAAAAGTAAAATTACATAAGCCCTAACCAAGTAGTGGAAAATGAGGTTAAGGAAGAGGTGACCGAAATTACTTCTGATTCAAAAGTTATTGAATCCCCTTGTTCTGTAAATCGCTCCCTTTTCTGACAATTGTCAAGATAATCTAATGTTTCCAAGCCTTCCACCCGAACTTCACTGAATGACAAAAATAAAAACGTGCATCCAACAAGAACGTGATGTATTGATTCCTTTTTGAAAGAAGGGAGATTTCTTCTCAAAAGCATAAGAAGTAAAATGAAGTTTCTTAACATTTTGATATAAAGAGCACCATATGACTGTTTATCTATTATTTCAGATAACGGAAATCCTTTGTTGTAATCAAACATCCAAAATGATTTGCTTCAATAGGCTTCGTAGAAATTTTAAGCTACCAATCAAACAATTGTCAATTAACAACTGCCACATAAATCAATAAATGAATGACTGAGCCTTATTGGTTCACCCAAAACTACCATATGTGCCAAAAAGAGCTTCTATGAGTAAGAGTTTGAAAATCGCATTTTCATGTCTAGTGTTTAGTTCAAGATAAATATTATATAGGCTAATGAAATAATGAAATCTTATCTCATTATATGAATATAGAGTTGTAAGACACAAAATATATCATGGAACGTTAATTGATCACAAAACATTAAGAAATTATACTGTACATAACAATAATAAAGGATATTTAATCCTAAAAAAATCAAACAATTTATAGGAGGACGTGAGCAAGAAAAATTTACCTAATATCCGAAACTGAAAAGTAGGTATGGTATGCAAATGAAAATGTAAACGGCTTTCCATCTGTCCCAGTATTTCTGATCCGAGATGTCAACATCAACTCACCTCCAGGTCCCAAAGTAATCCGTAACCGATACTCAAAGCTTAGGAAAACCAAAGAACGTAGTTCAGTTTTAGCAGCAGAGATACTTGTGAACTGAATAAGTTTGTATACGATGTACCTGTACGGCCATATTTTCAAATCCTCTATAGTGGAACGAAGAATCAAATCAGTGATGACTTTGTGGTTGGCATCAGGTGGGAGTGGAGGTGGGTCATCATCAAAGGTCCAAAATCTGTTTCTAGCAAACCCATGCTGGTCAAGAGCGCCTAGATTTGAGAACTGCATCAAGGTAGCAAGTTTATATATTGTATTATATATTGTAAAATGACGAAAGTGCAAAGCTGAACAAAAAAGGACAAAAATGATCACTTACCTGAGGGAAGCATATCGGAATACCCCCACGAATCGGCTTTGGAGGCTTGAAGATCGCCTGCAGAAAGTAAATATTTGTATTTGAATACAAAATGAAACACATTAAAAAGGAATGGAATGGACTAGAACTAAATCAAAAGCATTAATGTTATGAGAAACTGAAGAATCCCTGTATCCGACACACCAAAAAAAGAAAAAGAAAAGAAAGAAAAATGATCATTCGCAGATGCAACACAGATATATTACCGGCCAAAAAACTTTAAGATTGACAAGTGATAATCAGTAACTCATTCATTGGCAAAATAATTAAGTGTATAACTGTATCTACCATTCAGACACCTTACTACTAAGAAAAAGCAACTCTTCTCCGTGCTCATTCTTCCAAGATGTCACATGGGCCCCATACAAATACACCTACACGATAGAAAGGTAATGATCAACGAAGAGGCTAGGGAGTTAAGTTGTTATAACAATGTCCCCACCCACTTACCAAAATCCAAAATTCTAACATTTTATATGTAAATACAAAATTTGCTTAAGTTGGGGGCTCATCAACATCTGATTAAAAGGCACATGCTTCATAAGTTTATAAGTTCATCATCGGGATAATCTTCAAACACATGATATTTACTAATCATGTAAGATAGTGAAAATTCAAATGCAGTATATAGATGAAATAATACCACAACACTAATGGTTCCATGTCTTCCTACCAAAGGGATATATTTCGAGGTAAAAATGATGTTATAATAAGTACTACATACAATCTCTCCACAAAAAGGTGTTACAACTTACAACAATTAGTCAGGAGTTAGGATTGAACCCGGGCCATTTTCCACAAAAGCCCTCCTTTGACCGGTCACCTGAGCGTTTGCAGAGGGGGAATGATACCACTGGGCAAGCCCCAATTAAAAATTTCGGATACGGGTTCCATTTTCAAAAACAAAATTATCAGAGCCCTCTCTCTAAATGCTTTATGTGTCAATACAGTACTTTTCTTAATTCCTTCATATTTTCTGGTTTGCTCACTAAACCTTTCACCTTTCACCTTTCTATCAGTACACCTAACCGAAACACTATTAGCATAAACATAAGTCCAAGTTTCATTAATCAAAACTCTGGTGATTAATGAAAACAAGTCCTACCATATTACCATCTTCTGGTGAACAAAATTAACAAAACTAATCTTCATTTCTTAAAACGATAAAAAGAAAACGACTGTCACCAGATCTCACAGTACCACCACATGATACACTGCGTTCTCGAGTTCTATTTTAGAAGGAAAGGAAAGGAAATGACAGGAACTGAAAATTTATTGTGTTCTTGAGTTTTTCTTGAACATAATGGAAAGGAAACACAAAGGAAATGCTAGGAAAATTTCTAGCATTTTTCACCAAAAATTTTCCGTCCAAATATGGGCGGATTTGGAAGGAAACAAAAGTATACCGAAACTATCGAGTATAACACTTAGTATTTATACGTCTTACTAATATTCGACTCTTGTGATAAAAAGAACATGCTAAAAAGGGCATAAATGTAATTATGTCTGTTTTCCTTTCTTTTCATTCCAACTCGATAACACAACATTCTTTCTTTTCCTTTCATTTCAACTTGAGAATATGACATAAAATAATAATAATAATAATAATAATAATAATAATAATAATAATAATAATAACTTTCTTTACATTTCTTTTCTTTTCTCTTATATACCCATCATTTTTAACCCCATTTAAAAAAACTCGAGAATGCAGCGGAAAACTTACACAATAATAAGTTAATAACTATACAAATTCCTCCAAAACCAGCAATAAACTCTCATAATATCCACCTTTAATTCTACATAAAAACAAAACCTTAACCTAACTTGATCTAATCGTTCCGAAAAAACTATATTAAATTCCTTAATCTAATCGTCACTCTCATAATAAATTATAGAGAAATGACTAGAGACCTAAAATGTATGCCTAAACCTGCATGGCATCATTGCTAGTTGCGGTAAATGGACCAACTTTTTCACAAATCAATTAAACACTAACACACGTGTTTATTCATACTTATAGGGCTCCTAATCATTTCTCCAAATTACACTCAAAACCCGTAACACACTAGGGCGTTTATTTAAGCTTATTTGTACGCTTACATATCTGATTTCGGCTTATGTTTCATAAGCCCAAATATTCGGGCTTATTTTGAGCCTTTGGGCTTTTATAAGTTTATTATATATAATAAGCTTATATAAGCCCATAAATATCAAAATAAGCCAAAACTATTGAGCTTACGACCCGGGGGTGTTTGTTAAAGCTTATTTTGGGCTTACAAGCTTATGTGATATCGGCTTATGTTTCGTAAGCCCAGTTTTTCAGCTTATTTCGAAACCCATGAGCTAATATAAAGCTTAATATGTCATAATAAGCTTATATAAACCTACAGGTTTAAAAATAAGCGCAAAAAAATGAGCTTATTAAATATAAGCTGAAAACAAATAAGGATAAGCCCAAAACTAAGCTTAAACAAAGCCGAAATAAAGTACACACAGCAAAACCTAAATTAACCTAATCAACAGTCTCATGCTCAATACTAGTAACATCGAATAACCAAACTGGTAAATATTTAAATTAAAACTCAAAAAAAAACTCAAAAAAACAGAGTCTAAAAAACAGTAAAAAAAACAGAGTAAAAAAACTAACACTGAGAAAAAATATATATATAAACTTAATTAACTACCTCAGCACTAGTACCATTAACTTGACGAAGAACAACTTTATCAAGACCGTTAACGCCTTTAACAACCTCTAACGGTTTTCGTTCCGAACTTGACGACATCTTACTTATCAAATCAAGCACCAGTTTCCATAACCTGATATTCAAGTTATTACAGTAGTTTTATTACACACACACACGAAAACACCGCTACTGTGTGTAATTATTAACTCTTGAATTGTGTAGTCATTTTTTTCTCCGGAAACTGTGTGTGTGTGGTTTGTTCTTTGTCTTGATATTTTTTTTGGATAGAAATGATTATGTTTTGTCCCTCAAGTATAATATTCAAGTCACGTTTGTCCCTGTTAATTTATTTCTGTTGGTTTCTAACTTTTTGTTAAGAGTACGCTCCAAAATACATCCTTATGGTTTGTAAAATTTCACAGTTTACATCCTTATCAAAAAAAATTGAGACATCTATTTTTCCCCGTTAATAATATCCCTAGGGACGAATGATGCAAAAAAAAAAAAAAAAAAAAAAAAAAAAAAAAAAAA
>LBNU01005602.1:222277-249442 GCA_014162995.1 Artemisia annua | reverse complement strand
TGAGGGTAACACTATCATGAAAGATGCTGGAGTAGAAGAGGCTACAGATGAACAACAAAAGGAAACTGAGACAACAATTCCAGAGGTCGAAGCCAAAGGTCAGGAAGAAGAGGAGTTGAGTAAGAAAACCCTAGAGGAACCGGCAGAAGAAAATCTTGATGATCAACCCCATGATCAAGATCAAGATGATGAATTCTTCGACACCGACATGCTTTCACCGCCAAAAGATAGGTCTCCAACAACGGAAAGACCTCCAATCCCTCAAGGTACTCCACCTAAAGATCCATCTCCACCTCGTTCTGAATTAGATAGAGAAGCAGAATCATCATCATCATCAGACCAGTCACCACCACCACCACCACCAAAAGTAAAAAGACCAAGAATGAAGAAAGCCAGTCTGAGAACTACCAAAGCATTTTTACGGGCAAAGCATGTTGCGGGATCTTCAAGGACTAGGAGAACACCACAACAACACGATGGTGATCTTTAAGACCAAATGAAGAAAATGACTACATTGGTTACTCAGCTCTCTGATAAAGTACAGGAGTTAATGCAGACTAAAGCTCAAGTTGATAAGTACATGACAGTAGATATGTAAGAGATGATCAAAGACTACACCAAAGAATACTTGGGTGGAAATCTTGTATCTACAATAACTCCAGAGTTGTCTGAACTGCTGAAACCCATCAGAAATGAGCTGGACATCAGGATCCGAAAAAACATCGTCAAAACGCTTCAGTCAACTCCTTTCTATCTTCAAACGAACAGGCCTCCTACTGAGCCTGAGGATCTAACCGTGGAACAACTGGAAACTTTGTTAGCTTCCAAACTTGCTGAAAAGGTAGAAAAGACTGATGAAGAAGCTGCATTACTTGAATCCCTGAGGTCAACAGAGTCATGTAAAGAAGCCACTGGTACACGCAAACGTCCAAGAAAAGACGATGATCCGGACAAAGACTCACAACGTAAAAGATCCAAGTCTAGCCGCGAACCATCATCATCCAGACAACCACCAGCATCTAAGGCTTCTACCCGCAAACCACAAAGTTCAGCACCCAAGTCTGGACCCACAGCAGCAGAAGAACCATTCATGCTTCAGCAAGATGATCAACAGGAGGAACCACAACATGAATTCATTCAAACTGAATCTCCTGAACCACAAGCTGGAAAATCATCAACAACTCAGACCGACAAGTCTAAGAGTAAGAAGAAGCAAACCAAACGCTTTACATGGTTAGATGCTCCTGAGGCTCCTGAATCTGAATGGGTCACTACAATGATTAAAGCTCATCCACCGCTTGAAACCGAAGAACCACTCCCAGGCAACACTCTACAATACGCTCAGAGTATTCTTTCGGGTCTTCAGCTGGAGAAGGTGACGAAAGCGGAACTTAGGCGAATCAACAAGGATGCTCATGACTTTCTTAAGGCACGGTCAGGAAACAAAATAGAGCTGGACTACCATTTGCAGAACGAAAAGCAACTTTGATGCACATGGAAAGCACAACGAACCGTATTTCACCGACTGGACCAACCCTTTACCTCTTCAAGGCTTTGCTGACAAGCCTAGAATTCTGTATCGGTTCTTCTTCAACTACGATCTCCGCTACCTGCAACACGACATCAAAGCTTCCAAATATCGCTACAAGTCTTCATTAAGGATTTCAGTACCAGCTGCTCGTTATGAGATTCCAAACATTGAAGAAACCGCTCCTATTTTCAACAACTCTATTGTGGCTTACAACAGAGACGCTTTGTTTGGAATTCAAAACTGGTCGGAACGACAAAAGCTCGGCTACACGCACAGACGTGAACGTACATCCGGTGATGTGAAGCACAAAGGCCGAATCGTCGCAATCATGCAAATCCTGGAAGACAAACGGTTTGATTATGTCTACATGAAGGAAATAGTGGTTAAGAGGCAAGACGAACAGCTCTACAAGTTTTGTGAAGCCGATTTCCCACATATTTATCTAGATGACGTAGAAGATATGTATCTGGAGAAAGTTCAAGAAAGAATGAGGGGCTTCCCAATGTCAACTCAGTACAACTTCATCTCTTCCTTGCTCATGTACATAAGGCAACTGATCATCCGAGAACGTCTAGAAGATCTGCAGTTAGGTGTCGAAAGCTACCAGAATCATCTCAACTTGACCAAACCACAACTCATGATCGAAGAACTTCATGACGCATCTCAGCTAATGATTCTCCAACAACCAAAGTTCGGGGTTACTTACCTCAACTCAAAGCATCAGCTACGGTTCATGCGGTTCGATGAGCTTCATAAGTTCTGTGATGTTGCCTTGCAAAAAGTTCATGATGGTTTAGTAGAGAGATTGACGGACGATCTGAATAAGGTGAAAGAAGGAAAGCATACCAGATGGAATTCTAGCACACGGAGAATGGTAAAGAACTTCATCCATGCCATCGAAGAAAGGCTCAACCGGATGGAGCAGATTAGGAGACTGGAAAGTTATATCGGGGTTCGTCCATCGTTTCCGATCCTAACATTTCAGAGTCCCAATGCTAAGTTCACCGACTTCAATGCCTTGACTTCATCTCAGACATAAGCTATTGGTATAACCTTTCATTATTTCTAATTCATTCTCATTTATTAAGGCTTGTGTACACATAACAGTGCACAACCCATACCTTGTAAAGAAAGGACCCTGTGGTACGCTTCAGTGCACAACCCATACCTTGTAAAGATAAGGAGCAAAGGCTTCTTACTTTTGAGTAGAATTTATTAAACTTTTCAGATTTTCACAATTCTACTCAAAAGACAAGTATTTCACCTCAATGAGTATCCACAATTTGAGGGGGAGTATTTGTACCAAAACATCGTTCTTAAAATCTCAAATCTTTGATGATAACTCCCCATAAGACTCAAAAAGCATATTTTAATCAAAATCGTTTGCAAAAACAACATTTGATATGCTATTTTTGAGGAGGAGAAGAAGAAAATGATTAAAATATGATGTGGCAAAATTGTATCTCACTCGAGCTCGACTCAGAATTGACCCAATAATTGACGAAACAAAAAACCGTTAGTATTCGAAAGGAGTTATCTGAGTAGATTGTACCGTTTCGAGAAACTCTTTCTAGACGTTACTTTGACGGGTCTAACTTTCTTTATGGAATGTTTACAACTTCAAGGTAGTTATTAGGGCTAGTTGTCACCTAAAAACTGACAATATGATCCATTTAACTAAGCAACGTAACCGTGTCCCTCGGGTACATGTCTATTAAGAGTGGATCAATTCTAAAGTGCAAACTTCTCCCGCATGTGTTATTTTCCGCAAAATATTCATAAGCACATGTGGAGGGGGAGTATTTCATAAGAAAATAAAACCCTCAAAGTTTTATAAAATGTTTTTAATTCACAAACACTTTGAGAGATTTTCAAATGAATGGTTTCGAAAGGCATCACTAGGATAGTCATGGAGTTATAAGGTGACTAAGGTTAGGAATAACCATCCTATGATCCGCCTAAACCAGAGGGATCTACCCAAGGACATCACCAATAGTTAGTATTTAGAAGTCCTTAGGTATGATACGAAAAAAGGAGTAATGAATGAAATGGAGAAAGAAGGGGTTGAAGAATTAAAAAGAAACGTTATGAAAAGGGTGAAAAGAAATGAGCCCTCCAAATTATTCAACCTTAGGGCAGACACCGGGTTCAATTCATATGCTACTGGTTGTTGCTAAGGCGACACCGGTATTGAAGATAAAAGACGTCATGGACCCAGTGACGCATGCACCTTAACCTTCTAGCCACTCGGGTATCTCTCAAAAGATACTTGTTTCATTCTCACGGGGAACCGTTGTAATCTATCGACCTTCTATTTAGAGTTGGTTGATATTGAAACAGGAGACCCTGCCCCAATCTCCGCATAGGAAACCATAAGTTGCACTAATTGAGTCTAGAGCCACGAGATACATCAAAGATCTCTTAGGTACACTTAGTAATCTTACATTGGTTGTTCTACATCAATGGACACCAATTGTAAATTATCGAGTCCTTCGCAGATCTTAGCAATCTGCCTAGAACGTTCATGAGGGATTTACTTAGGTATTTCTCGAATGATTGAACGGAAATCCTGCCAGGGTCAACATCAAACAGCCCTGACAGCAGGTCACTTCGGTAATTCCTCGTGGGTTACGCTTAGTGTTTATGATGGCTTCAAATGGTCTACAGTCGTGGGGTGATCTCCAGCGACTCACCTAATCGTGGGTGTACTTAGGTGTGCCCGTGTAAGCTCCTTAGGGGGTATCCGATTAGGAACGGCCTTGGCGCGAATTAGAAGGAGTCTTCACAATATGCTGTTGATGAATTCTAGTTCAAACCTGTAAGTACCGGTTGTATTATTGCTAACTGTTTTATTTCAGGTACAAATGCCATCTTGAACACCAACTTCCACGTGCTCATACATACATCTCAATGCCAATGAAAGCTCGATGCAACATCACAGTCTAAAGAAAAGATTCTACGACAACAATCATGAATTTTCAACAACAAAGACAAAGAGCTACGAATGCATAACTACAACACAGTCAAAGATGTATGAGCATGTCGGAACGGAGCGAATCCATTGGAGATACCGAAAGTGACGTGTGGCGGATTACAACATCATCTCTCATTTTCACATCAACAAAGACAAAGAACAAAGAACGATGAATCACTTCTACTACAATCATTTTGAAGACGTCTAAAGCTACAAATGTCAACAGTTAAAGTCCAAAGACAAAGACGTCAAGCAACCTCGATGACCGTGACGAACTTCTATCCTTCAACAATCCTTCATGACCGATCCTTAGGGGGAGATTGTTAGGATCATAGTTTTCAACTATTCAGTCAAGTCTCGGTCATTTCAGTAAATGTAATAGGTTGCTAGAATTATCATTATTAGCTATGTTATTTAGTTACTCGTATGGTTTATTTTTAAGTTTAATAAGATGTCCAATGGGCCTTGAAAGCCCACGACTTAGAAGATAGGGAAGGAAGGGAGTGTTGCCCTATCCCTCTCCTATAAATAGGACATCATGTATCTCATTACATATGTTGGTTAATTTCATATCTTTAGGAAACTCTTGTTCTTTCATCTTTCATATTGATCTTAATCAACCAAGTCTAATTCTCATCTCATTTCTCTTATAAGATTGCTTGTGTTTACTAAAATGGTGACCTAACAGACAATGACGTCAAGCAACCTCAAATGACCGTGACGAACATCTCTCCTTCATAACCGATCCTTAGGGGGAGATTGTTAGGATCTAAGTTTATCAACATTTATCATGTCTCGGTTATTTCAGTACATGTAATAGGTTGCTAGTCTATTTATATTATTCATCTTATAAGTGTAAGTCCACTAAGTGTCCAATGGGCCTTTGAAGCCCACGACTTAGAGAGATAGGGAGGAAGGGAGTGTCGCCCTATTCCTCACCTATAAATAGAAGCTTATGTAAACTCATACAATTGTTGGTTATTTCAATATCATAAGGAAACTCTTGCTCTTTATCTTTCTTATTTGATCTAATCAACCAAACTCTATTTTTCATCTTATTTCAGTCCTTATCAATACTTGTGTTTACAATATGGTGACCTAACACCCATCTTTGAAGATCATTAGAAACCCACAATTCTTACATGTATAGTTCATCTCAAGTGGGGGGATATATTTTATTTCTTGTATTGTTATTAAAAAAATGTGAAATTCAGTATGTCGATAGTTTATCTTTGGTGCAACCTTGTATAGCACCGTATTTTGAGCTTTGAAAGAATTAGTATCGAAGAGGCCACTTCGGTCACATATAAAGAATGAAGTTGTTGATTCTTAATCGCCAACATGAAGACCAAATGTGGTTCCCATCATGATGTCCGCTAATGGCACACACTTGTTATATGATCCAATTTTTGAATTTTGAAGCTTGGACTTTGGATGAACGGCAAGTGGTAGCAACTCGGTTATAGGCTAAGACTATTTGTTTTCTTTTTCTTTTTACACCATTATTGTGCATCCCATGTCCTATCCTACCCTTTAGTTCTAAATCATGCTTAGGTAAGGGATTTGAGCAGTCATTGGTACCATTGCCTTTGTCGCTTTGCCGTATTATGTTAGTAACAACACCACACCCATAGCCTTATATATGTTCACCCAATATTGCCTTTAAAAATTGTTTCGACCTTCGCTCTAGTGGTAGAGATTTGTAACCACCAAGCTTATGATAGAATACATTCTATGTCTGTGCTTTGGGTGATCACCCCGAAATTAACACTTAGATTAGGAGAGAGAGAGCATGAGTGTTTGTTCCCATTTCATGAGGTGTTCGGCTTTGTATGACATTTCGTAAAATTTCATGTCATTTATTCTAATAGTTTATTATTCAACTATTTTATATTTTTTTAAAATTAACTTCGTCGGGAGTTATCCGTGTACGTTCAATTCCTTCAACCACGATTATACTATGTCCGGTCTACACTTTCTATGCACCATTGTTTCCTTACAATCGTATTTTAAAAGTCATAATTCACTTTTTCCATTTTTACGTAAACCTTACACCTTTTTACGTTTTACGCGATTTAAATTCACGTTTTAAGGTTTTAACATCGTTTAAACCCTCCGATGAACTCACCACTCATCAATTACTAAAATAGTTTATGATAACAAGTTTTAATATTTTTGAAAGTCATATCATTTATTACTACCCGGTACTACGTTACGCGCTTTACAACCCTACGTTTTAATTACCGGGAGCACCATACACTTAAGCCATTCATATATAAGCCTTAAAACTCACTAACTCCCCCTCCTACTCTTGTTTGTAACACCATATAATCACCCCCACACTTTTCCAATATGAGGACAAGTGTTACTCCACTTTAGCCATCCATATATAAGCCTTAAAACTCACACATAGAGTATATCACCAAGTATTTCACTCAAAAATCTGCTCTCTCATTGTTAATTTCGTGGCTTCTCAAGCATAAAACACACCATCGTGTTTTGATCTATATTAAAGAGTTGGTGCAAGATTGGAGGTCCATGTATTCTAGTTAATTCTTGGTTCTTTACTTCCTCAAAGACTTCTCTTCAAGGGTTTTTATTTGGTGATTTTCTAAAGACTTTCAAGAGGGATAAGGGCTGTGATTTTCAAGTATTAACAAATGGTTTGGTGGTTAAAAAAAATTGGTTGTCATGGGTTAAAGAAAGGTTCAAGAGTTGATGGGTTAACATAGGTTTAGTGTCTTGTTCTTGTTGTTCCTTCTTGTTCTTCAAATTTGTAAGGATACAAATCACTTCCATTTTCATTTCACCTCTGTAACTTTATTATATCTTGATGTATTTGAATAGTATATAAGTTATTATGCTTGGTTAGGCTTGGTACATAGCTTAGAACACTATAAAAACAGTAAAGGATTAGACATGCAACTGTGATTCTGAATCAGGGGCAAAAACATAATTAACTGCACTAATCAGTAAACATTGGGCCTAAACTAAATATATGTTGTTGTAGGTATATGTCTTGTGGTCATTTTCCCGGGTGGTGCATCCCGTGACGACACCCGATGATTAAACTAAAAATGTATTCGTGAAACATGTCGTATTCTGAGTAACAAATTTGTACCCCATAAAAGTCATATTTTCTGTATATAACCAACAGTTTCTCAAAACATTAAAGTTGTAGATAACACCTTAACTTAAACGTGGCCGCAAACGGGAGATTAATCGGACTTGTAGCACTCTAGCTATCGCATTTTTCGTGGGACTGTTGTGATGTTAAAATTTTCAGAACTGTGTAGTAATGGTAAACTAATAATTTTAATAATGTTAAATAAATTTTGACTTTGTGGGACCCACAAAGCTAGTTAGTACTGGTGAATACCTTTCCAAGGATATAAGGAACTTAATTTTTCGACATACGGTTTAAGAGTAACGGATTTTCTAAGTTGCACAAGTTATAAAAATTCTAACAGCTTTGACATTAAAAAGGTATAAAAAGGTTAACACTTTATGTAATTGGACCAAATTGTAATACAGATAATTATTTAGAAATTATGTACCAAGCATAATTAAGATCATAATTTATATAGTATATAGCCATATTGCATCAATAATTATTTTAAACTAAGACACACGCGTATATGTATATATTTAGGTTGCTCGTAGAACTTTCNGGTACAAGATTTGATGGGTTAACATAGGTTTAGTGTCTTGTTCTTGTTGTTCCTTCTTGTTCTTCAAATTTTGTAAGGATACAAATCACTTCCATTTTCATTTCACCTCTGTAACTTTATTATATCTTGATGTATTTGAATAGTATATAAGTTATTATGCTTGGTTAGGCTTGGTACATAGCTTAGAACACTATAAAAACAGTAAAGGACTAGACATGCAACTGTGATTCTGAATCAGGGGCAAAAACATAATTAACTGCACTAATCAGTAAACATTGGGCCTAAACTAAATATATGTTGTTGTAGGTATATGTCTTGTGGTCATTTTCCCGGGTGGTGCATCCCGTGACGACACCCGATGATTAAACTAAAAATGTATTCGTGAAACATGTCGTATTCTGAGTAACAAATTTGTACCCCATAAAAGTCATATTTTCTGTATATAACCAACAGTTTCTCAAAACATTAAAGTTGTAGATAACACCTTAACTTAAACGTGGCCGCAAACGGGAGATTAATCGGACTTGTAGCACTCTAGCTATCGCATTTTTCGTGGGACTGTTGTGATGTTAAAATTTTCAGAACTGTGTAGTAATGGTAAACTAATAATTTTAATAATGTTAAATAAATTTTGACTTTGTGGGACCCACAAAGCTAGTTAGTACTGGTGAATACCTTTCCAAGGATATAAGGAACTTAATTTTTCGACATACGGTTTAAGAGTAACGGATTTTCTAAGTTGCACAAGTTATAAAAATTCTAACAGCTTTGACATTAAAAAGGTATAAAAAGGTTAACACTTTATGTAATTGGACCAAATTGTAATACAGATAATTATTTAGAAATTATGTACCAAGCATAATTAAGATCATAATTTATATAGTATATAGCCATATTGCATCAATAATTATTTTAAACTAAGACACACGCGTATATGTATATATTTAGGTTGCTCGTAGAACTTTCGCGGCTCATTCCTCACTTACTTGTTCCTTGCTATTCTCTTTGCTCACGGTGAGTTCATAGCCACGCCTTTACTTATTTCAATTGTTTTATAAACCTCGCGAGGGGGATACATGCTAGTTTTACAAACTGAATACAAGTACTTTTTGGTATGCTTGACCCGATTACATGATTATAGACATTGAGTACCTTTGCCATCAAAGTCCCTAATTTCATGAACTGTTAATTACGTGAGTAAACGCTAATATTATAGATATACATATTTGGCCAGGCAGGCCTGTTCGGGTGAGTAGCGCTCACTTGGAGCCTTTATTATCAAACGGACATATAATATTTAGAATTGAGGTAATGGCAATGAATACCTTATGCGGGGCAACTTAAACTTGGTCAAGGCCGGTGTCATGAGCTCGATGCTATAATCTTATTTTCTGACTTGTATATGCATTACATGTCAACTTAATTATGGGTGCATAACAACGTAGCTCATCGTATTTTAAACTTGGAATCTTGTATTCAACTGATTACTTATTAAACTCTATGAATTCACTCAACCTTTGTGTTAACTTTTTAGCATGTATTTTCTCAGGTCCGTTAGTGGCTTAAGCTTGGATGGGCGTCGCAAAGAAATGGATCTCTACTTGATGGCTCATGTTTAATAAAATTTTCATTCGATAATGACTTAAACTTTTAAATTTATGTTTTTCTAAACTTATGTTAAATTTTTCGGACCTCAACTCTGATAAATTATCGAATGTGAAGTTTTAAAAACGACTTTGTTTTAAAGTTGTTTACTATACTTATACTATGTGACTAATAAATAGCACCCCATGTTGTATTACGCTACGTTACTAAAATGGGGGTGTTATAGATTGGTACCAGAGCATAAATTATAGTGAACTAGGTCTTTTTGTTTTAAAAACCTAGACTATAATCATTTACTTTCCAAAATCCTGAGCATCCATCATCTTGTTCGATATCCATGCGCGCCTAATCCTGAATTTCCTTTTACTCCCTCGAGTATATCTTAATTATATTAAGGATAATTATAGGAGCATTATAATTATTTCTTAACTCGTCTGATAAACCGCAAAAGTATCACTCTTATATATATAACATTTTGGTGCACTAAACTTCCTTGTTGTATTTTATGCTATTCATGTGCATTGTGAATTTCCATCCGGAAATTTATACACATCTTCGAGTGCACCGTTACTATACATATACTTATAGTGAATATTACTATATGTACTTAAGATAATTTATTTTTTTTCCTCCGACTATCCTGCTTGTTCCTGAAGCATCGCTATTTTTCTTAGTAAAGTTCTCCAAGTAAATACTAAACTCTATAAACATTGTGAGTTACACGATGGTATTTCTCAGACATTGTATGCTATTACAATGGTCTCTCTTATTTCTTAGACATTGTATGTGATTACAATGGTCTCTCTTATTTATCAGACATTGTATGCGATTACAATGGTCTCTCATATTTGTTCGACGTTGTATGTGATTACAATGGTCTCTCTTATTTATCTGGCATTGTATGTGATTACAATGGTCTCTCTTATTTATCCGACATTGTATGTGATTACAATGGTCTCTAAACTCTTTCATCACCATATGTTATATAATTTCATATAACATCGAAACCTGTTACAATTTATCAATTTCTATTGGTTGTCTTACTCCCCCTGAACTCATGTTTTCTCAGCATTTCTGCTTACTTTCCAAAGCACCACTATTGATACTACATATATAAAGATTATTTATATACATTTAGTTTACTCTCAACTACTTATCGATATAAATGTTATACCGATTCTTACCTTTTATATGCTCAGTCTCCAGGGCATCATGTCAAACCCTACTTCTCCCAATTATGTGTCTATTTCACCAAAATTACTAAACTGTTATATATACTCATTTATCTTATGATCCCCTAAATCTTTTTCATACGTTGTGGTTGACATATTAGTCTCAATTATTTTCCTAAAAATCGTCAATGATGACATGATCTTTAAAACTTTTCATGACCTTATACAACATTATTTCACTACCATTTTATAAACAACTCTATTATTATCATATAAACTATCTTTCGCTGTATTACAAATGTCCAAAGAATTACCTTACTAATACCTTGTAAACGAATAATCAGACATACTATCAACTTATGAGCTGTTTTGTTAGTCTCATATATTTGTAAGCACCTTACAAACAGTCTTGCCATTAACTTAACTATTTTACTATCGCTTTATAAACCATTCGATCAATTACCTCGTAAAACTAGTTTGCTACCATCTTCTAAACCATTTTCGCTAAAATCTTAATACACGTCTTGCCACCCTTTTGCAAACTACTTTACCATCATCTTATAAACTAAATCACTAATATACTACTATTACATAAACTGTTTGGACTAGTTCCAAATAAACTATTTTGTTATCATCTTACAAATAATTTGATCAATTACCTTATACCAAAATTTTCACCATCCTATAAACCATTTTGTTACTTTCTTACAAATAACAATACCCTTGTCTTATTAACTAAAAATACTGATCTACTATTACCTCTTGGACTATTTGGTTATTATTTTATTAATGGTCATTTTCTTATAAATTTATTGACCGATTCTATGTTGTCACTTAAAACTTCTTTTAACAAGTTCTTCTCTACAAAAGCTAAAGTTCAGCAACTTTCTCTACATTCATCAAGTTCTCTTCCGAAACCTTCATTGTTAAAGGTGCGTGATTCTAGCCCAATGTGGACTGATTTAGAACTGCTTAAAACTTCTTTTTCTACGCATATTTTTCTTATTCGCTTGTGTTACACACTCACACTACTTACGTATGATTGATTCTCACGTATGTACAAACTTATATCACTCTTTGTATATAAAATACTTATGCAAACTCCATACTTGTCCAACAATCGACATATCACGATATAACTAAGTTAAGTATTTGAAAATTTTATCGAACCTCAGTTAAATATAGTCTAGTCACCTATATTTAACCTAGGGACAGTGGAACATAGTATGACTACCTATGTTTGACTTAGATTTTTCAAATACTGGGAATAGTTATATATGGGTTATGTCTAATTGTTCTTCTACTTGATTTTCGAGAATCACAAAATTTTTATGTGAGTATAAAAATTCAGCGGTATTCATACGATCGAGTACAACAACTAAACAAATCCTCACTCTATCTTTATCGCGTATAGTCAATCTTACTCTGCACGGTATTTCTAGACGACGAGAATCGAACCGCGTCATTAGTTATTCTAGACTTCATTCCTTACGAGTATCCTCATCTTTTCGCAAGTGAACCGTCAGGAGATAAAGCGAGTTAAGCTCCGGAATGGAGCTCTCTTAAGGGGTAAGTGATGTGAAATTTCGTAAAATTTCATGTCATTTATTCTAATAGCTTATTATTCAACTATTTTATATTTTTTTATAATTAACTTCGTCTGGAGTTATCCGTGTTCGTTCAACTCATTTACCACGATTATACTATGTCCAGTCTACACTTTCTATGCACCATTGTTTCCTTACAATCGTATTTTAAAAGTCATAATTCACTTTTTCCATTTTTACGTAAACCATGCACCTTTTTACGTTTTACGCGATTTAAATTCAAATTTTAAGGTTCTAACATCGTTTAAACCCTCCGATGAACTCACCACTCATCTAAATTACTAAAATAGTTTATGATAACAAGTTTTAATATTTTTGAATGTCATATGATTTATTACTACCCGGTACTACGTTACGCGCTTTAAAAACCCTACGTTTTAATTACCGGGAACACCATACACTACATAATACCTTCTTTAACCAAATTAATAGATAAAAATCTGCACTAACTCCCCCTCCTACTCTTGTTCGTAACACCATATAATCACCCCCACACTTGTCCAATATGAGGACAAGTGTTACTCCACTTTAGCCATCCATATATAAGCCTTAAAACTCACACATAGAGTATATAACCAAGTATTTCACTCAAAAATCTGCTCTCTCCTTGTTAATTTCGTGGCTTCTCAAGCATAAAACACACCATCGTGTTTTGATCTATATTAAAGAGTTGGTGCAAGATTGGAGGTCCATGTGTTCTAGTTAATTCTTGGTTCCTTTCTTCCTCAAAGACTTCTCTTCAAGGGTTTTTATTTGGTGATTTTCTAAAGACTTTCAAGAGCGATAAGGGCTGTGATTTTCAAGTATTAACAAATGGTTTGGTGGTTAGAAAAAAAAATGGTTGTCATGGGTTAAAGAAAGGTGCAAGAGTTGATGGGTTAACATAGGTTTAGTGTCTTGTTCTTGTTGTTCCTTCTTGTTCTTCAAATTTTGTAAGGATACAAATCACTTCCATTTTCATTTCACCTCTGTAACTTTATTATATCTTGATGTATTTGAATATTATATAAGTTATTATGCTTGGTTAGGCTTGGTACATAGCTTAGAACACTATAAAAACACTAAAGGACTAGACATGCAACTGTGATTTTGAATCAGGGGCAAAAACAGAATTAACTGCACTAATCAGTAAACACTAGGCCTAAACTAAAAATATGCAGTTGTAGGTATATGTCTTGTGGTCATTTTCCCAGGTGGTTCATCCCGTGAAGACACCCGATGATTAAATTAAAAATGTTTTCGTGAAACATGTCATATTCTAAGTAACAGATTTGTAACCCATAAAAGTCATATTTTCTGGACATAACCAAATGTTTCTCAAAACATAAAAGTTGTAGAAAACACCTTAACTTAAACGTGGCTGCAAACGGGAGATTAATCGGACTTGTAGAACTCTGGCTATCGCATTTTTCGTGGGACTATTGTGATGTTAAAATTTTCAGAACTGAGTACTAATGGTAAACTAATAATTATAATAATGTTAAATAAATTTTGACTTAGTGGGAACCACAAAACTAGTTATCACAGGTGAATACCTTTCCAAGGATATAAGGAACTTAATTTTTCGACATACGGTTTAAGAGTAACGGATTTTCTAAGTTACACAAGTTATAAAAATTCTAACAGCTTTTACATTAAAAAGGTTAACACTTTATATAATTGGACCAAATTGTAATCTTGATAATTATTTAGAAATTATGTACCAAGCATAATTAAGATCATAATTTATATAGTATATAGCCATATTGCATCAATAATTATTTTAAACTAAGACACACGCGTATATGTATATATTTAGTTTGCTCGTAGAACTTTCGCGGCTCATTCCTAACTTACTTGTTCCTTGCTATTCTCTTTGCTCACGGTGAGTTCATAGCCTCGCCTTTACTTATTTCAATTGTTTTATAAACCTCGCGAGGGGGATACATGCTAGTTTTACAAACTGAATACAAGTACTTTTTGGTACGCTTGACCCGATTACATGATTATAGACATTGAGTACCTTTTCCATCAAAGTCTCTAATTTCATGAACCGTTAATTACGTGAGTAAACACTAATATTATAGACATGCATATTTGGCCAGGTAGGCCTGTTCGGGTGAGTAGCGCTCACTTGGAGCCTTTATTACCAAACGGACATATAGTATTTAGAATTGAGGTAATGGCAATGAATACCTTATGCGGGGCAACTTAAACTTGGTCAAAGTTCGGTGTCATGAGCTCGATGCTATAATCTTATTTTCTGACTTGTATATGCATTACATGTCAACTTAATTATGGGCGCATAACAACGTAGCTCATCGTATTTTAAACATGAAATCTTGTATTCAACTGATTAATTATTAAACTTTATGAATTCACTCAACCTTTGTGTTGACTTTTTAGCATGTATTTTCTCAGGTCTGTTAGTGGCTTAAGCTTGGATGGGCGGCGCAAAGAAATGGATATCTACTTGATGGCTCATGTTTAATAAAATTTTCATTCGATAATGACTTAAACTTTTAAATTTATGTATTTCTAAACTTATGTTAAACTTTTGGGACCTCAACTCTGATAAATTATCGAATGTAAAGTTTTAAAAACGACTTTGTTTTAAAGTTTTTTACTATACTTGTACTATGTGACTGATAAATAGCACCCCATGTTGTATTCTAGCATATGAAATGGGGGTTTTATACTAAAATGGGGGTTTTATACTTTGATATATTCTAGCATACGAAATTTTTAGATTCATATTTTCCAGTTTCTTGGGAAATATATTTTTAAGAATTATTCTAATAAGGTCTACTTGAGGGCAAGTAGAGTTCAAGTGGGGGGATTTTTTTAAGAATTAGTCTAATAAGGTCTACTTGAGGGCAAGTAGAGTTCAAGTGGGGGGATATTTGATAACATCAAATAGTTCCGTGATTTAAGTGTTAATTTCCCCCTAGATTACTCATCTTTTGTATTAATATGTTAGGACATATACTCTTATTCATTTATATTCTGTTTTCATGACAAAGATGAGCATAGGAACGAAGAAACGCGGAAATGGAAGGATTAATGAGAAGATATGTGAAGTATGCAGATTCTGCACCAACTACGGCGTAGAGGCACCATCTAACTACGCCGTATCATCAACTTACGAAGACTACGGCGTAGCTCAACACTCACTATGGCGTAGTAACTTATCAAAGGGCTCTACGGAGTAGTTACTCTCCACCTATGGCGTAGACCCCCAAATCAAGCAGTACAAAACTCAAGTGGCTAAAGAAGAAGTTACGGCGTAGTTTCCCAAACAACTACGCCGTAAAAGTAGCAATTCATGAAACTACGGCTGTAGCACTTGATCAAGCTACGGCGTAGATGAAATTAACAAAGGCTACATCGTAGTAACTCATACAGCTACGCCATAGAAAATTCGGGCCTATAAATACCAGCCCTAATTCCGAGTTTATTCATTCACTTTTCACCACACAAAAGTTGGGAGGAATTCAGGGAGCATGAGGAACGAAGTTCAATCAGCATATAAGTCATTTCCAAGGGAGAATTCATACAACAATCATAAGTTTATTCTTTCTTTTGATTTGTATTAGATTTATGTTTATATTTGTGATATTAAAAACTTGTTTTACTGCATTTATGAACATGAGTGGCTAAACACGTCTTGGTGTTAGTCTTATTATGAAATTGTTATCGTTATGATGTAGTTTTCTCCGCATTTATTATCGATTTGTTTTTATACTTTCTTGGCGAGTTCTAGGACACTCTAGTTTCAGTAGTGTAGATGATTGGTAGTTCCTTAAAGGCTTGGTGAATTAACCTTAGGACCCAAGCCGATAAGGATGTGACTTGGTGATAGAAATATCACCATACATGTACAAATTAACCCTAGGACCACCTACCAATCTGATATGCTTAAAGAAGTTAGAGGGAATGTAAGATGTGACCAATACCCGCATCCCGCTTGACTATTCCAAGTTAGTAGAGGTACTTAATGACTCTTGCATCTCGTAGGTTAACGCCGACCGATGAACTCTTGCATTTACAATATGTGAGAATAGGACAAGGTGTAAGATAGATTTAGGTGATTTAACCCTCTGATCCTAAATTAATATAACCCCCAGACGAACCGATAGGATGCATTTGCTAGGAAACTAGTCATTATAATAACAAGAGTAGTAATTAGGTTAACACTGCTTCCCCCTACTTATTTCCTTCTATTTGTTTACTTGCTTTCATTATTTACTTTTATTAGCATAATCTATTTAATCATAAACCCCCTTTTAAACGTGACACTTAGCTTAGATAATTTCCACACGCATAGCTCCTAGGACGACCTTGGCTTTACCAACTAGCTATACCTCACACGACCGGGTACACTGCCCGATAATGCATTAGGTAGACCTTAGGTAAACGAGCAACTTTATAAATATTAAAACCTGGTCGGTAAAACATGCGTCACTTTTTTTGACTAAGGTGGAACAATTGTGTGTTGTAATTACTTTTATTTGATTAGAATAAAAACTCATTTGCTTGAGGAAAAGCAAATCCTAAGTGAGGGATATTTGACAAGGATTATTTGATACACTTTTAAAGGGTCGTTTAAGCCTTAAAACGTGTTTTTATGATCAAATATTGCCTGAAATCGTTTCTTTCTCATTTTAGGTACTTGGGATATGATTTCTGGAAATTGGAGCATTTTGGACGTTTTTGGGCTAAAAAGTGAAGAAAATAGCAAAGTCGTGGAAAACCTGTCAGTAAACACACCTGACGGCGTTATGCCTTAATTGGTGTCGCCGTCACTTGAAGATCATGGAGTTGGAAAAACTTACACATGATGCTCGAGAGAACTTTTGAAGGCCGTCAGGTGTGATTACAAGTAGGCCGTCTGGTGTTAACTTAAATAGAGACGGCCGAGAACACTTTGAGAGTGATGACGTCAGGATCATACCAAACGGCATCAGAAGCCATAGAGTGACGACGTCAGAAGCTCGACCTGCACAAGAAGAAACCTTAAACACGGCGGTCTGACAGCGTCAGGATCTATAACCTGATGCCGTCAGCTTTGTAAATCTATATATACTTTTTAATTTTTCATTCATTAGTGTGCAACTTTGGAGACAAAAACCCTAGTACGAATTTCAGAGGATTTTCAGGGTTTTCATACCCTCTTTTCTTCCATGTTCAATTGAAGTTAAGTTTCTTTTAATCATTCAATATGTCTATGTGTTGTTTGATTACTTTTTTTTTATCATTTCTTCCTTTTAACATGCTAGCCTAAGTTTATTAGTGTTTGTTTAGATCTAATGAAACCTAGTTATTGATTATTGATAAGTTGTCTATTGTTTAGGTGATTGATTCGCTTTAGGATAAGAAAACTGGCTGACCTCCATTGTGTAACAAGCTTGAACGTCTTAAAAACGTAATCGTATGTGCGCTACGGTTTTTCTCGTTGTATTTAATGCATGAATTGATGTTAGTGATTCTATGATAGGATACTAAACATGCCATTATAGGATAAATTGATATTCATAGAGTTGGGGAAGGTTGCACACCACTACGACTGGTATTAAGGAATACAACAGTTCAAATAAAAAAAATGCACTGTGACATTCAACGAATCTATAAAAGATAACTATGGAGTAATTATATCTAAGTAAACACGTTTGTCTCACTATAAGAAGTCCACCATATTTACTTTTCTTGTATTTAAATTTTGTTATTAGTTTAATTAATAGTTTTGGGTTAGTTGACTAGCAACTAATTCCGCCCACTCCTTCAAAAATGATATTTTAATTACATTCATAAAATATAAAAATACAAAAGAATCAACCCTCACCTTTAGGCTTAAATTGACATATACTTCAACTTAACGACATTTTTCCCTTAGAGAACGATCAATCCCCCGGACATACCTATACTACATTACAACGACCAGGTACACTGCCTGGAGGATTGCAAGCTTCTAAAGATCCCTTGAGAACTAAAACCATTTGTGAGGCTGCAATCCTCGCATCATCTACCAAGTTTGTGCAAGAGATGTTTAAACAATGCCTGATCAAACCTAAAACCTTTTCACAAAACTATTTATCGCTTTAGACTTGTTAATCCTTGGCTTTAGTGGTGGAGATATGTATCCTTGCCAAGGTTATGATAGAATATTTGTCACGACCGAGCAATTAAGTGAATCAGATATTTGAGTAATTTTATTTTTCTACTTTGTTAAGTGTTTTGTTGTGCAATTATGATGAAAACGAATAAGTTTTTAAAACTACAAAAATAAATCCTAACCTTATTTAGGATACATTTTCATAAGTTTAATCTAAATGTTTACTTGAGAACAAGTAAAGTTCAAGTGGGGGGATATTTCATGACATCAAATAAGTACATTTTATTGCCATCATTTGTCTTATGTATTTGACTTGTTTTATAATATTTTATATGAGAATTGATACTTAATCGTTTACTTTTGTAATTCTCAGTTATAAACAAGTGTTTGGTGAAAGTTAGCTATTTTGGACGTAAAATGGAGCTAAATTAATGTTTACTTGAGAACAAGTAAAGTTCAAGTGGGGGGATATTTCATGACATCAAATAAGTACATTTTATTGCCATCATTTGTCTTATGTATTTGACTTGTTTTATAATATTTTATATGAGAATTGATACTTAATCGTTTACTTTTGTAATTCTCAGTTATAAACAAGTGTTTGGTGAAAGTTAGCTATTTTGGACGTAAAATGGAGCTAAATGAAAAGTCTACTAAAGTGAAGGAAGATACGCCGTATCATTCTAGACAGATACGTTGTACGATCATACTTAGACGAATTCGAAGACCATTGCCTGACTTTGAAGAATGCGCCGCATGTATTAATCTCATGCGCCACATATGAAACTTTGGTCAACAAAGAAGATCTGACTTATCTACTCCAGATACGCCGCATTACATTCTAACATACGGTGTATCAAACTCAAGACTTCAGCAAAAGATAATGCAAGATACAAAAGACATGCACCAAATAAAGATTCGAGATACATCGCATCTGAAGACTGATCGTTAAGATCTATCAAGTGAAAGCTTGTGAACCACGGATCGTTGTCCCAACGAGGGTTGAATATGGATCTCGTCACTCAAGACCGTGAGCTATGTGTGATGAATTGGTTAAAAAGAAGGTTTAGGTTTTGTCTACGCTACAACGACAAATTAAAGTAAAGGAAAGCGGTAAAACGACATGAAATAAGAAAACAAGTAAAGAAGCATGTAATAAAGCGACTAAAGAAAGCGGTAAATGAAAGCGATAAGTAATGAAAACGGTAAATGAATTTAAAAGACAATGTGTTTGCAAAGCAACGCGAATAAGTTCATTAAGCTTGAAGTAAAAGTTTGCAACGAGTTATTTTCCTTTCTCGAGATTAGTTGTTGATTAAACTTTTGAAAATATATTAACTCAAGACGAGTGAATTAATCGTTCAAAGGTTTTCGTCCTTCGAATAATTAAACCACACGTCTAAATAATCTTTCGATTATTTATCACAAACGTTTAACGCTCTTACTTAACTCACAAACTCGAGTTACTAAGCAAACACGAACTAAAACTACTCACGACTCATGTTAAAAACGTAAAGCGATAAAGTAATTAAAAGACTTGTAAAACATTTAACGTAATAAAAGTTTAAAACTAAAAATGAAAGACACAAGACTTAAATAATAAAACGCAACTAAAAAGATTTTAGAAAATTTCGACAGCATAACGTTTAGATTTAAGAAAATAAAAACCTCACTCGATAAACGATGAGGTGAAACAAAAGCCTAACTCGGCTTGTAAAAGAAAGAAATGAAACTAGAAAAGAACTTAAAGCAAATCATACTCGCTACCAATCAAAATCACCATACTCGCTAATATGGACTTCTCATACTCGCTACTCTTATGTTCCATACTCGCTAGAATCACAAAACCATACTCGCTAGATAACCTAAACAAACCATACTCGCTAGAATCACAAAACCCATACTCGCTATCCTAGTTAACTCCATACTCACTAAAAAAATTAACATACTCGCTAGGTTCTAGTAAATTCCATACTCGCTAAAAACCAAACACCCATACTCGCTAGACTTTCCCAACTCGCTAAACCCTAATTCGAAAATACCAAACTCGCAAAAACCAATGTAAAACAGATTTGAACTTTATTTTAACGTGACAAAAGATTAAGATTTAATCAAAACTAATAAAAGTCTAATGAGAACAAGTTTAAAACACTAAATAAGCTCATAAAAGCTAAATAAGCCGCGACCAAACCAAACACCATGCAAAGTTGACAAAACTTATAAAAGCTTGTAGAAAAGATTAAGAGAACATGTAAATAAGCTCAAAAGATTAAAGAAAAGATTTAAGAACGCGAAAATAAGCTAAAGATAAGACATGAAATAAGTTTGCATTAATAAAAATTACACTAAGACATGAAAATAAGCTAAGACTACACCTACCTTACACCTACTCCTAATCCTAGTCTAATCTAATCTAATGCTTACAAATGAAGCCATCCAAGAGATATATCAAGCTAGGGGGTTACAAGTTTGCTTACGTGTACGCTTTGCCCCCTAGACTTTTACAAGTTATGAAATCATCATCAAACTTCTATTACAATACCAATAAACGTTTAAACTACTAAATGTAAACTCATGTAACTTCGAGGCATTGTGTTGACGTTTATTTCAAGTCTTCAAAGATGTAAAAACGTTCACTTGCTCAATTTTGGAAAGCTTCTTCTCATGAATATCTTTCTGGTTTGATTAAGCGTATCGTTCATCTTCTTGAGCTTTTTAAGAAATAAACTCGTCATCACGGGCTTTCCTTGAGTAGATTTCATCTTTGACTCGGCTTTGTGACACTTTTCCACATCTCGTGCTCGTTTTAGGCTTTTAGGTTGATTTTCATGCAATTTATGCAATATCCTTTCCTGCACGATCACAAACACAAAAACACGATATCTTTGGCGTTTCACGTTAGTTTTTGGTCTTTTTTACACTTAAACTAAGGTCAAAAGTATGTGTAAAATAGCACATACCAAAATCCCCCAGACTAAGGTATTGCGTGTCCTCACGCAATGTAATCACGTCACGCTTTAAAGATAAATAATTTCACACCTCTCTTTACTAACTTTGAAAAGTAGCAAAACGTTCAAAAGAGATACGAAACCATTTATTCCCTAAAACGCCCCGGTTTTCCATTTTATTCCATATGCTACTCATATTATACTACTTTAGCTTATGACGGTGTGCTTGACTTTCATTATCTTTCAATAACGATTAAGGGTCATAGAGTAAGAACACGATTCATAGAAAAGTGACCGATTGGATAAAATTCATCGTCCCTGATTTTTCACAAGCTCCCAAACTAAGCGTAAAAACGGATCATTGTTTAATTACAAGTTAGATGCCAACGCTACTCATGGAAGTTACTCGTGTACCGCTTGCTCCCATTTTCCTATTTTTGTATCTCATTATTTTATTTTTGTGAGAGAAATGAATTTCTTCATAAGCATCTCGTTTCATAGTTTTTAGTCCGATAAAGATACCAAATTCATACGCTAAGTAGTTATCGATCTTCTCTTAAGAAGGTTTGCAAGAGAAATGTGGTCCACATCAAGGATATTGGATACATACAAAGACTTTGGAATACATCAAAAATAGACATAAGTTGGCGAGTACATTTCACGTGCACCTCATGCGTCCGATCTAGGATCGTAACATGCACCTCACGCGCGACCAACTTTAGTCTTAACACTAGAACTCATGATCCATAAATCTTCAACATACATCCTTATTCTTTCTTTTCTTTTTCTTTTTCTTTTCTTGATACTTTTTTTTTCACTTTTTTCTTTCTTTTTCTTGCCTTAGTAACTTCTCAACTCCGAACCTTCACGGTTTCAGTCGAAGACCTACCGCCAACTGCTAGGGTTGGAATCTAGGATCCAAGGCCCGATCTCAATCCGAAGTCTTGAAGCACCTTAGCTCATACATAACAACGGGCTTTAGGGTAGCTCCGAAACCACATGCGTACTACGCTTATACAACGATATACAATACAACTCAACTTAGCGTGTATCCATGATGTGTACCCAATTTCTCAAGCAAAGATTCTCTTAAGAAAATAAAGAACTACTCATCGGCTAAACCTAACATCTTTAATTATTTTGTACAAATATGGGGTGAAGCAATTTTGTGGGAACAAAAAGACATGAGTACCTTCGATGAGCTTTAAAGAGATCCAACTACTCCATGCTTAGCATCTAACTTCTAAAGAAACTCTATCATTTCACGTTCTCCACAAATTTAAAACCTTAAATAATGAGATTCGCGAATGCTTAGCCATAATCATTTTTAAAGATTATATTGGTTAAGGGAGACAAGCTAGGGCTCAACACGCCCGGATCAAGTCAAAATTTTTATTCTCACTCTTACCTAGTAGGAAAGTCAAACGCGGTGTCAAAACTTTTATTCTATTTTTGCATAATTTTTATATTTTTCTCATCTTTTTTTCTTTGGAATTTTTCAAAATTTTTCAATTTTTTTGGATTTTTGAGGAAAAACGGGGTTGCGTAAGTAAACGACAATGGTGAAAGTGCTAGGTCAATCAAATCGAAGATTCACCCCCCCAGACTAAAGATAAACATTGTCCTCAATGTTTCAAAGGTAAGGGTAATACTAATAATAAATCTAAGGCCGTTTATTAAGTATGCCAAGGATACCATTAGTCGATAAGATTTTGGATATAAGATTTCCAAGCAATCAGCAATACATGGGACTCGAGTGGAGATGAGGCGATCCACGAGCACGAGAGTCATCATGAATTGGGGAAATCCTGCACAAACACAAACAACCAAGCAAACACAAGATTGGAAGAGGTCGCCCTCCTCGCGTTACTTATTAGATCATAAAATAAAAAGGATAAGCATGGGGTGCCTCCCACGAAGCGCTTGTTTATTATCGAGTCGTGTAGCTTAGACTCGCCCTGAATTTAATTGTCCTTGGGGAGCAAATGAAACAACCGGCTAGAAAAGCAACGATGCCGGGATCAAAAACAACATCCTCACTCCCGGGGGAATGACGGATGGGTGAAACAACAGCATAGGTAAAATAAGGAAGAAAGATCATAACAACGATTGCGAGGTCAAATTCAAAGAGATCCTCCGGGTTAAGCGTAACTTTCTCCTTAGTCTTAAAATCATCCTTCTTCAGATTTTCATCAACAATTTCTTCAATAGTAACGTAAGAAGCAAGGATGTCGGGCTGGAGCCCATGAGAGTCTTTGAAAGATAATAAACCGGGTTTAAAAATTTTATCTTCTAAAAGGAACGATAATGGAGTATCAACCACGGTAAAAGATGATGAATCCTTAGTCGATGACAACTTAGTAGGCTCAAAAACTTCTACAATTCTTGATGGGGTCGGGTCGACTGGAGTTAAAAACTCATCGTGAAGAGAATTATCCATATGATGAACATTTGTAACCTCGGGTTCCGTAACAAACTCGTCACTATCCTTAATCTGAACGTCGAAAAGCGGATTATCTGAAATCATAATAAAATCTGGTTCGAAATCAAATAGAGGATTGGTGAAAGTTGTTTTGAAATTTTCAAAAACTGGGTCATCTGATTCATTTGAAGTTTCATCAATTTCTGAAAGAACATCGATCTCTTCTGGGGAAAAGTTGGGAATATTTGGTTCAGAAAATGAGGTAGGATTGCCACACTGAGGGATTTCTTCAACGTACTCGATTTCTCCACAAGACAAGGAAGTGTAACCTTCGTCAGACTCGGAACATATCTCATCATGATTATCAATGGACTCATCAGTAACTTCATCGTTCTTCGGAGGGAGAGGAGGAAATGGTTCTTCAAGTAATAAAATTTCAAGAAAACGAATATCTCCCTCCGGATCAAAGTTAGTATCATCAAACGGCTTATCATTAGTATCAACGAGATTATCAAGACGATCATTTTCAAAATTCTCAAAATCACCGTTAGGAGTTTCCCCGGACTCACTTTGGATTGGGACAAGGTTCTCAACACTAGACTTATTGATTTCGTCTGATTCCGTTGCCGGAGTAGTGTCGAGAGGCTCGTCCCCCATTGTTAGAGAATCCTCGGGTCTTACGGGAGGACAGATAGGTGCAATTTGAGGAAAAACGTTGAACGGTACTATTCTCTCCTCGTCGTCATCGGAATCATCGTCATAAATAAAAGCCTTTCAAAGTTTAACCGCTCTTATTTCAGCAAGTAATTCTTCCATGCTTTTGCTGCCATCATCCTTGACGGTTGTGTTGAGATAAGATAACCAAATTTGAGTGGACGCCTCATCATCATCACCATTGTAAATGAAAGATTCACGATATTGAGAGCTTTCTCTAGATGCTTGTTCTTCGGCTAGAAGTTCTCCACACGTTTTCTGATGAGAGTCTTCTTTGGTAAGTTTCTTCAACAATCTATCCGTTTCACTCAATATCTCTTGAAGTTTCTGGTAAAGTTCAGGATCCCATTGATAAGGTTGATTTTGAATCATTTGATCTTGTAGAGGTTGATCTTGGTGAGGATAATTATAATTGTTACAAGGAAACGGGTTCCTCGTTTGACAAACAGTGCTAAAGTGCGGACCTCCACAATACTCACACCCGTAAGATTGTTGTGACAGATTTGGTGGATGTTGAAATGAATCATGATTGAAATACGGTTCTTGCTCATAAGTGTTTTGAGGAGGGAAGTAAGAATCGTTTTGAGGATAATTGGAAAAGTTTGAATTGAAATTTTGAGAATATGAATTTTCATCTTCAAAAGCACAAAACGAACAGAATCCATTATTAAGACTTCTACCACACCTCATGCAAGTACACCGTTGACAACAGTTTGAAGTCGGATCCAAATGATCTCCACATCCATTACAAAACCAAGATAAGTCGGGCTGAGGTGGGTAGTTGGAAGAATCTGAAGGATAGTCGAATGAATTAGGGTTTTGATTATACAAGAATGAATTACTTGAACCACAACACAAACAACTTCCGTTTTGAATATCGTTTCCACACCTTTCACACGTACAGTATCGGCATGGTGAACCATAGAGTGGTGCACCACAACCAACACAAAGTGTATATGAATCCATGAGAATTAAACAATTGGGGAAAAGAAGATTTTTTTTTTTTGGTTTTTTAGGTTTTGAAAAATGAAAAGTTAAAAATGAAAACCAATTTTTAAATGGAAAATCTTTTTGGATTTTTAAGTTTAGAAAACTGGAAATCAAAAGTGAAAACAAATTTGAAGAGAAAATCTTTTTGTGTTTTTATATTTTGGAAATATTTACAAAAGCTTTAACTTCTCGAAAGAAGGATCTCCAAAACACATTACTCGAACGATCGAACGACTAAATCTTATCAACCGCTCCCCGGCAGCGGCGCCAAAAATTGATCGTTAAGATCTATCAAGTGAAAGCTTGTGAACCACGGATCGTTGTCCCAACGAGGGTTGAATATGGATCTCGTCACTCAAGACCGTGAGCTATGTGTGATGAATTGGTTAAAAAGAAGGTTTTGGTTTTGTCTAAGCTACAACGACAAATTAAAGTAAAGGAAAGCGGTAAAACAACATGAAATAAGAAAACAAGTAAAGAAGCATGTAATAAAGCGACTAAAGAAAGCGGTAAATGAAAGCGATAAGTAATGAAAACGGTAAATGAATTTAAAAGACAATGTGTTTGCAAAGCAACGCGAATAAGTTCATTAAGCTTGAGGTAAAAGTTTGCAACGAGTTATTTTCCTTTCTCGAGATTAGTTGTTGATTAAACTTTTGAAAAGATATTAACTCAAGACGAGTGAATTAATCGTTCAAAGGTTTTCGTCCTTCGAATAATTAAACCACACGTCTAAATAATCTTTCGATTATTTATCACAAACGTTTAACGCTCTTACTTAACTCACAAACTCGAGTTACTAAGCAAACACGAACTAAAACTACTCACGACTCATGTTAAAAACGTAAAGCGATAAAGTAATTAAAAGACTTGTAAAACTTTTAACGTAATAAAAGTTTAAAACTAAAAATGAAAGACACAAGACTTAAATAATAAAACGTAACTAAAAAGATTTTAGAAAATTTCGACAGCATAACGTTTAGATTTAAGAAAATAAAAACCTCACTCGATAAACGATGAGGTGAAACAAAATCCTAACTCGGCTTGTAAAAGAAAGAAATGAAACTAGAAAAGAACTTAAAGCAAATCATACTCGCTACCATTCAAAATCACCATACTCGCTAATATGGACTTCTCATACTCGCTACTCTTATGTTCCATACTCGCTAGAATCACAAAACCATACTCGCTAGATAACCTAAACAAACCATACTCATAGAAAACATGCAAAGTTGATGAAAAATACAAAAGCTTGTAGAAAAGATTAAGATGACATGAGAATAAGCTAAAAGGATTAAAAGACTTAAAAGAAAGATTGATAAGAACGTAAATAAGCTAGAAATAAGACATAAAATAAGCTTGTATTAAAGATAAGAATTACACTAATGCATAAAATAAAACTAAGACTAACCTAAACTAATCCTAAAACTAACCTAAAGC
>LBNU01005602.1:211413-221454 GCA_014162995.1 Artemisia annua | reverse complement strand
AAAGACTCATCAAAACGTTGTTGGAAATTAATGATTTCTTTTCGAATTTCAAGCGTTTTGGAATGAGGATAGAATCGATTCAAGAACTTTGACGCTAAGTCGTTCCAAGTTGTGATAGAATTAGGAGGTTCACGATCAAACTCGAAGCTGCTCCTTTAAGCGTTAACGGAAATAAGATTAGCTTCACCACATCATCAGGGACTTGGTTAATTTTGAAAGTATCGGTTATTAGATAAAATCTGCTGATGTGGGAGTAAGGATCATCGTTTTCAGAACCAAAGAAAGGTTCAATGAAATCAAGTAACTCGACGTTGATTCGATATTCATCTGCCAGAATCGGTGGGATAACGATGGCCTTCTCAAGATGTACCGGAATTTTGAGCAACTCCTCCATAGAACGTGTACCTGCCATGATATGAAGAATAGGAGAATATTTTTTTGATTTTTATGTTTTGAAAAATGAAAAGTTTAAAGTGAAAACAAATTTTGAATAGGAAAATCTTTTTGGATTTTTGATTTTAGAAAAGTGAAATCAAAAGTGAAAACAAATTTGAAGAGAAAATGTTTTTGTGATTTTATATTTTGAAAATATTTACAAAAGCTTTAACTTCTCGAAAGAAGGATCTTCAAAACACATTACTCAAACGATCGAACGACTTAATCTTATCAACCGCTCCCCGGCAGCGGCGCCAAAAACTGATGTGTCGCGGGAGCAAAGTGCAAGCTCAAACCACGGATCGTTGTCCCAACGAGGGTTGAATATGGATCGCGTCACTCAAGATCGTGAGATATGTGAGATGAATAAAGTTTAAAAGAAGGTTTCGTTTTTGTTTATACTACGATGACAAATTAAAGTAAAGTAAGCGGTAAAATGACATGAAATAAGTAAACGGTAAAATTGCATGAATAAAAATGATTAAAGAAAGCGGTAACTAAAAGCGATAAGTAATGAAAACGGTAAATGAATTTAAAAGACAATGTGTTTGCAAAGCGACTCGAATAAGTTTATTAAGCTTGAGGTAAAAGCTTGTGACGAGTTATTTTCCTTTCTCGAGATTAGTTTTTGATTAATCTTTTGAAAAGATAACAACTCTAAACGAATGAATTAATCGTTCGAAGGTTTTTGTCCTTTGAGTAATCAAATCACACGTCTAAATAATCTTTCGATTATTTAACACAAACGTTTAACGCTCTCACTTAACTCACAAACTCGAACCACTAAGCAAAACACGATTTAAACTACTCGAGACTGATATTAAAAACGTAAAGCGATAAAGTAATTAAAAACTTGTAAAAACATTTAACGTAATAAAAGCTTAAAACTAAAAACTAAAGACACGAGACTTAAATAAGAAAACGACTCTAAAAAGATTTTAAGAAAATTCGACAGCATAACGTTTAGATTTAAGAAAATAAAAACCTCACTCGATAAACGATGAGGTGAAACAAAAGCCTAACTCGGCTTGTGAAAGAAAAATGAAACAAGAAAGAACTTAAAACAAATCATACTCGCTACCAATCAAAATCACCATACTCGCTAAGATGGATTTCTCATACTCGCTACTTTCCAAAACCATACTCGCTAAAGGAAATTATCATACTCGCTGGAAATAAGTTCAAACTCGCTAGGAAAAATGTCCTACTCGCTAGACAGGTTCCTATACTCGCTAGGTATGTCACCATACTCGCTAGGTACCTAGGACAATCCATACTCGCAAACCTCTAGAGCCCCATACTCGCTAGGATTTTTTTGGTCCATACTCGCTAGGTTAATCTACATACTCGCTAGGTCTCTTCCATACTCGCTAAACCATGAAACCAAACTCGCTAGGAATTTATGATACTCGCTAGAACATGGTCCCAACTCGCTAAACCCTAATTCTATACTCGCTAAACTCAAAAATAACGTGTTTGAAACTTTATTACGTGAGACCAAAGATTAAATCTACCAAAATCTAATAAAAGCTTGATGAAGAACAAGTTTAGAAGAAGCTAAATACGCTTTAATAAGCCAACGACACAAAACAAACCCTAACTCATTTTATTTATTCAAATCAAAAATACATGCAAAGGTGGTGAAAAATTATAAAAGCTTTGAAGGAAAGGTAAAGAACATGTAAACAATAACAAGAATTAATTCAAAACATGTAAAGATTGAAAATAAGCTAGAGAGAGAGTAGAGAGAGAAAACTAAATAAAAGCTTAACAAAACTTCATTAACAAAAATAAAATCTACACTACTCCTAAATCTAACCTAAAGACTAACCCCTAAAACTAACCAACCTTCCAAATGAGGTGGTGATGTTAATTTATAGGCCAAGGCTTTCACATGTTTGTCATCGTTGTACGTTTAGCCCTTGAACCTTTACAATTCATGATATTGCACTAAAACTAATTTACAAACTACTCAACGTCTTAAATATTAAACGTAACCCTAATGTAATCTTGAGGATTCGAGTTGACGTTTCTTCCAAAGGTCTTCAAAAGATTTAAAAGCGACATCTTGCTCAAATGTGGAGGACAAGTGTCTCATGAATTTTTCTTCGAGCCTTTGAGGAATACATTTGTCTTGGGCTTTTCTTAAGTAGATATCATCTTTGACTCGGCTCTTTGACACTTTTCCATATCTCGTGCTCGTTTTAGGCTTTTTGGTTGTTTTTGATGTCATTTATGCAATATCCTTCCCTGCACGATCACAAACACAAAAACACTATATCTTTGGCGTTTCATGTTAGTTTTTGGTCTTTTCTACACTTAAACTAAGGTCAAAAGTATGTGTAAAATAGCACATATCNCAATATCCTTCCCTGCACGATCACAAACACAAAAACACTATATCTTTGGCGTTTCACGTTAGTTTTTGGTCTTTATATCACTTAAACTAAGGTCAAAAGTATGTGTAAAATAGCACACATCAAAGATGGTGTACAAATATTCCAGAATATAATAATCTTGGACTGTAATATATCAAATATCATAACACATACACACACTTGTGATTTGGCCAAATTCTAGAGAGAGAAAGAGAGAGATGGGAGTTCTAGAGAGAGAAAGTGAAAAAGAATGTGAGATTAGATTTAAAGCTCCAACCCTATCCCTTGGTGGGAGAGGGCTTATATAGTTACAAATAAACGCCCTTCTGCGGGCTATGGATCGGGTGTACAGTGGGTAAAGACCCGTCCGTCCTCCATGGTGTTACGTTAACTAATCTACTACTAACAATAATAGTTAAGTCTACGAGCTAACTTAATCTAGACTATACTCGGGGTGACCGACACTTCCTTATGGATTATCTAAATCCTAACAATCTCCCCCTAAGGGAGGTCACCCCATAAATTACAATTTGAAACCTAGCATTCTATCATGAAGTTCATATCCGAGCTTGTAGACTTTGAATCTTCAATATCAACAAAATTTGAGTCATCAGTAGTGATTCTTTAAATGAATTGTAACAACCCAGAAACTCTCATCACTATCATTCCCATTATCAAATACCTATAGTATGTATTTCACAGGTAATTTTTTGCTTTTTATGTGCATTCACTACTTACATGACTCTCTAGACCTGCTCACGTATCCACACAAGCCAAAGATCTCAACATTCACATCCTATAAACCTCTGGTATGACAAGCATAAGATCACAACAACACCACAATAAGTAATCTACCAATCTAACACACTAAACTCATCACAAAACCCTAATAAACCCTAATTAAGCGCTAATTAGACCTATGTGCTTACTAAACCCTAAATGCTTCTCTAAACTAGTTTGAAAGTGTTCAAGGCTTATGTATGAGTTACCTTAGGAACAATAGGATATATTAGCACCCTTAGACACTAGTACAACCCCTTAGAGCTTAGATACAACTCCCTTAGGCACAAAACCATAACTAGGTTATAACTTCCCACAAACTAGGTCAAACCTTCCCAAAATTTTCCCATAAACTACCACCACTTAGTATATGCTTCTTAGGACTTAGAATTAGTCACTAAACACTCATAGGACTCTAACCTAGGCACTAAACCCTAAGCTAGAACCTAATCTCTCATTAAGCAAAATTAGGATATAACTAAACATAAGTTAACCCTAATCCAAAAAACTAAGTACCCTAAGCACCTCAAATACCTCAAGCACCTAGCCTAGCACCTTAGTAATGCTTAGAAAACACCCTAGCACCTCCCTAGCTAGCACAAAAGTAGGTGCATCACCTACTTGTCACCTAGTTTCACACGCGGCTTTATCCCCTCCACACAAATCCTAGAACCGCCTATAGCTTATCCTAGTCACCATTATAGCTTAGGATAGTCATATATAGCTACCATGAGTCACCTCCCTCCCCCTCAACACCTCCTCCTTCCCTTCTTTGGTGGCTACTCCAAATGAGGGGTATATAAACCCTCGTACACCCTCACTTTCCAAACCACACCGTCACTTCCTTTCACCTCATATATTCTGTATTTATTAGTAGTTTAAGAGCCTTAGAAACCTTAGGAGTTGAGTCCTTAGGCCTTGCATGCTTGTCGAGTTCTGTTTTGTCCTAAAAAACCCTAAACGCCCACGTTAAGCGTTCTCTTGGTCATGTAAGCTTTTAAACTTGTTGCTTTAGCTTTATTACAGTTCTAGGATAGTATTAGGATGCCTTACATCACATAGGAACCTTTGCCTAAGCCTTGATCACAAAAACATACTAGTTATCTTTTTAAAACCCTAAATATGGACTAAACCCTAATTATACTATAATCCATTATATTAAGCTATAAACTTGTTTAGGTAACTTGGATAAGGTAATATTAGTTAAACATAAGCTAGGAAACCTTTTTGTTTCATAAAAATATAGTTTGCATGAAATTAGGACTAGTTTTGCAAAGTTTTCCATGCATAGGGGTATATATGGTAACTTTCTGAAAATATTAAGTCTAGGGACTATTTTTGACATTTCTTAGAAGTTATAAGTATAAGGACCCTTTTTGAAAAGTTATATAACTTTAGGAAAAAAAAGTAAAATAGTTATAAACATATAAGGACTAGTTTTGCAAAAGTTATAAAGTTAATGGTCTAAGTGGTAAATATTGAATATCTATAAGCCCAAGGGTCATTTCTGCTATTTTAGTCTAAGTGGTAAATATTGAAAACCTATAAGTACAAGGGTCATTTCTGCTATTTTCCTAAAATAATAAATATTGAAAACCTATAAGTCCAAGGGTCGTTTCTGCTATTTTCCTAAAATATATAAGTATAGGGACTAATACGGTAGATTTTGTAAATATATTAAATTATAAGGGTGTAAAGTAAAAGTATTTAAAGTTAGAAGTATTATGTGGATATTTCGTTTTGACGAGTTTGCTGGGTTTACAATTTCAAGGGCCCTGGCTCCTCAAACGATTATTACATATACTTCTAAATTATGATGGCCCGAACGGCGTTATGTTATAACTAAACTCCAAATAAACACATAACTCAATAGTAAGGAACTTCATGTAAGGAGTGTTAACTTCTGAATTATGATGGTCTGAACGGTATTATGTTGATAACATAATACAATAATAAGGAGCTTCATGTGAGGAGTCTTATACTTCTGGACTGTGATGGCCTGAACTGTGTTATGTTATATCTAAAACACTAAAAACCCTAAGAATGATTACTTAAGAAACTTGAACTAAATAACTAAAGCTTGACATACATCCACACCTACAACACCATCAGGATACGTGAGTAAGGCAGTCTCGTTTTCGAGTCACTTTTTACATCAATCAGATTTCCCTAAGCCCAGGTGAGTTTTCATAGCCTCACACATTTTAAACGCTTTCTAAATGCTTTACAAACCCTGTGAGAGGGTACGTGCTTTAAATAGAATACAAGTCTTTTCTTTGGTTGTTGCACGAGTAAACTATCTGCCACCACTACATAACCAAATTCATGAATCTAATCGCTTGTGATATTTTACACAAGTGATCGCGAATATAATTGATAGATCTATTGGAGTTTGACCACTCCCATTGATATTACCTCTCTCTGGAGGGTATCAATAAGTATTATATTTGAACCTCCCGAAGGATTAACTTTGGCAAGTTATCCTTCCCATCCCCTCATGGTTGCGTCTGCAGCCGCCATGACCCGGATTGTTAATGTGTGGTTCATGCGCTTAGTGCAACATACCCCACTCATGATAATTGTAGAATGCATTACAATTATCGTAAACACTACATTTTCCTTGAAGGGTGTATCAACTGAACCCTGTGGAACTTGCATTACAATTATCATAAACACTACACCTAGCGTTGACTTTTTAAGCGTATATCCTAGGTATACTACTATACGGAGCTATGGAAGGGGGAGGCACTGAACTCGGAGGACTTTCAAACCGGTTATCATCCAAACATNCTTTTCTTTGGTTGTTGCACGAGTAAACTATCTGCCACCACTACATAACCAAATTCATGAATCTAATCGCTTGTGATATTTTACACAAGTGATCGCGAATATAATTGATAGATCTATTGGAGTTTGACCACTCCCATTGATATTACCTCTCTCTGGAGGGTATCAATAAGTATTATATTTGAACCTCCCGAAGGATTAACTTTGGCAAGTTATCCTTCCCATCCCCTCATGGTTGCGTCTGCAGCCGCCATGACCCGGATTGTTAATGTGTGGTTCATGCGCTTAGTGCAACATACCCCACTCATGATAATTGTAGAATGCATTACAATTATCGTAAACACTACATTTTCCTTGAAGGGTGTATCAACTGAACCCTGTGGAACTTGCATTACAATTATCATAAACACTACACCTAGCGTTGACTTTTTAAGCGTATATCCTAGGTATACTACTATACGGAGCTATGGAAGGGGGAGGCACTGAACTCGGAGGACTTTCAAACCGGTTATCATCCAAACATAACTTTTTCACCTAGACTTTGGGACCTCAACAATAGTAAAAGTATACCTTTTACTGTAAAAACTCTGATATTTTAATAAATGATAACTTATTTTTCTAAAAACGTCTCTTTTCGAGTCGTTTTCTATTAATGTAACTGTGATTCCATGAAGTGATACCCCAACCCTGAATCCGCTGCGAAACGTGAAAATGGGGGGTGTTACCTGAATGATCCTTTGACTTGTGATCTTGAGCTTTCTTTGAGATCATAAGGCACATTAAATCTCCAGCTCATCCTTTGAAGTATCGCTTTCATGTGATGTTGTGACCTTTGTACCGACATGCTTACACTTTTTTGGATCATGATTTTCAGCATCAGAGTTGCAGAAGCTGTGTTGAAGGTCATTCAATTATCATGATTTCTTAGATTATGATGGTGAAGTGTGAGCATGAGGTGATGGACCGACATCTTTTTAGTTATCAGCTGCAACCGCCAGGGATCCATGCATACAACAGTTAGCAATAAAACGTCTGGTACTTACAAGTTCAGACTTCGAGATTGTTAACAGCATAATGTGAAAACTTTCTCTAATCCTTACCAAGCTCATTCCTTAATCGGATACACCCCGATAGGGCTTACAAGATCTACCGAAGTACATCAACGATTAGGTGAGTCACTGGAGTTCACTCCACAACTGTATACCGTTTGAAACCGCCGCGACCACTAAGCGTAATCCACTAGGAATTACTGAAGTGACCTGCTTTCAGGGCTGTTTGATGTTGACCCTGGCGGGAATTTCCATTCGCTCAATGAGAATTACATTTGTCAATTCCCTCATAAATGTTCTCTGGCAGATTGCTAAGATCTGCGTAGGACTCATAAGTTTACGACTGGTGTCCTTAATGTTGAACAACCAGTGTAGAAGTAACATGTTTTCCTATGAGATCTTTCGATGTATCTCGCGGCTCTAGACTCGATAAGTGCAATTTTGGTAGTCGGAGACTGGAGCAGTGTCTCGTGTTTCAATATTAACATGACTCGTAATGAGCGGTCGATAGATTATGCAGGGTTCCCTGTAATAATGTAACAAGTCCTTCTAAGAGAACTTGAGTTTTTAGAAGGTTTAGTGCAGTGCATCACTGGGTCCATGACGTCTTGTATTCAATATAGACGTTCCCTTAGTAACCACCATAGCATATGAATTGAAACTGGTTTCTGCCCTAAGGTTGAAAATATGGAGGGCTATTTCTTTTCACCCTTTCTCATTACTTTTCTTTTTAATTCTTCAACCTCTTCTTTCTCCTTTCCCATTTTACTCTTTTTTTCTCAATCATACCTAAGGACTTTCTAATACTATCTATTCGGTATTGTCCATGGGTAGATCCCTCCGGCTCTGGCGGATCATAGGACGGTTTTCCTAACCTTAGTCACCTTATAACACCATGACTATCCTATGTTGTCGTAACCANCTTTTCACCCTTTCTCATTACTTTTCTTTTTAATTCTTCAACCTCTTCTTTCTCCTTTCCCATTTTACTCTTTTTTTCTCAATCATACCTAAGGACTTTCTAATACTATCTATTCGGTATTGTCCATGGGTAGATCCCTCCGGCTCTGGCGGATCATAGGACGGTTTTCCTAACCTTAGTCACCTTATAACACCATGACTATCCTATGTTGTCGTAACCAAATCTTTGAAAAATCTCTCAAAGTGTTTATGATTATGAAACACATTTTTGCTAACACTTTGAGAGTTTTGTATTTTCCAAATACTCCCCCTTAACATGTGCTCAAATGTTTTTAGTAAAAATCTGCACATGTTTGGTAGAGTTCGCACGTTTTGAATTGATCCACCTTCAGTGAACAAGACCCATTCGAGACACGTTTACATCACTAGTTGGACTAGCTTGAAATTATTACCCGTCCTGGTCATCTTCACAGAAGGTTTCTCGAAATGGTACATTCTACTTGGACAAAGTCCTTTCGATTACTGAAATTTAAGATTCGTCATTTCATTGGTGATATATGTGTCGCGCTCACATGAGATGCCGCATCCTTTTTGTTACCACTGATTGCAGCAAAACTAAGCGGTGAAGCTTGTAAACCACGGATCGTTGTCCCAACGAGCGTTGAAATTGATCTAGTCACTCAAGTCGTGAGTTATGTGAGATGAATGGGTTGAAAAGAGTTGAATTTGTTTTAATTACACTATGAAAGTTTTGCATAAAATTTAAATGAAATAAAGAACAATAAGAAAGGGAATAAGTTTAACTATTAAAGAAAACATGAGACTAAGTGAAGCGAAAAAGGAAATAAAAGTTTAAGAAAGAAATAAAGAAAATGTTTTTGTTGTTTTGTATTTAATTAACGAAAGAAAATTAAACTAAGTTAAAAAGTTCAAAAGAAAATTTGACAGAGTGACGGTGAGAAATGGATAAAAGAAAACTCCACTCGATGAACGATGGAGTGCAAATAAGCCTAGCTCGGCTTGATAAACGAGACACGACAATAAAAGACTAAGACTCGAAAACTTAAACAAAACAAAACCTAAACTCGCTAAGAAAAACAAATTACCAAACTCGCTATGACTAGATGGAAAACACCAAACTCGCTAGCCTACTTCTACAACATACTCGCTAATTGTGAAGAACAACCTAAACTCGCTAAGGCTAGAAACAACCAAACTCGCTACAAATTTAAAACCAAACTCGCTACATACTATAACCAAACTCGCTAAGGTAAATGTAAACCCAAACTCGCTACAAAATGGGACCCAAACTCGCTAGGAACTAGAGATGGAACATGAAACTCGTTATGCTAGCCAAGCCAAACTCGCTAGCAATGGTTGTAGCATACTCGCTATGCTAGAAAAATCTCCAAACTCGCTGCTAAACCCTAGAGACTCAAACTCGCTATAAAAACCTAATAACCTACTGGATTAAATTTTTACGTAAAAACTTTATAAAAACTTTGTAAAAGCTTATTTAAACTCAATATTAAGCAAGACCAATACTCAAAATAAGCTATAGAAGACTAAACTAATCAAAATAAGCAAAACATATTCCTAGGGCTTGTAAATGAAAAGCTAGTTTAGACTCAAAATAAAGATTAAAAAGCTAAAGATAACAACTTTAAAACTTGTAAATAAGCTAAAACAAA
>LBNU01005602.1:165185-204138 GCA_014162995.1 Artemisia annua | reverse complement strand
CAAATCCTGGAAGACAAACGGTTTGATTATGTCTACATGAAGGAAATAGTGGTTAAGAGACAAGACGAACAGCTCTACAAGTTTTGTGAAGCCGATTTCCCACATCTTTATCTAGATGACATAGAAGATATGTATCTGGAGAAAGTTCAAGGAAGAATGAGGAGCTTCCCAACGTCAACTCAGTACAACTTCATCTCTTCCGTGCTCATGTACATAAGACAACTAATCATCCGTGAACGTGTAGAAGATCTGCAGTTAGGTGTCGAAAGCTACCAGAATCACCTCAACTTGACCAAATCACAACTCATGATCGAAGAACTACATGACGCATCTCAGCTAATGATTCTCCAACAACCAAAGTTCGGGGTTACTTACCTCAACTCAAAGCATCAGCTACGGTTCATGCTGTTCGACGAGCTTCATAAGTTCTGTGATGTTACCTTGCAAAGAGTTCGTGATGGTTTATTAGAGAGATTGACGGACGATCTGAATAAGGTGAAAGAAGGAAAGCATACTCGTTGGAATTCTAGCACTCGAAGAATGGTAAAGAACTTCATCCATGCCATCGAAGAAAGGCTCAACCGGAGGGAGCAGATTAGGAGATTGGAAAGTTACATCGGGGTTCGTCCATCGTTTCCGATCCTGACATTTCAGAGGCCCAATGCAAAGTTCACCGACTTCAATGCCTTGACTTCATCTCAGACATAAGCTTTTGGTATAACCTTTCATAATTTCAAATTCATTCTCATTAATTAAGGCTTGTGTACACATAACAGTGCACAACCCATACCTTGTAAAGAAAGGACCCTGTGGTACGCTTCAGTGCTACAATCCTAAGATAAGGAGCGAAGGCTTCTTACTTTTGAGTAGAATTTATTAAACTTTTCAGATTTTCACAATTCTGCTCAAAAGACAAGTATTTCACCTCAATGAGTATCCACAAGTTGAGGGGGAGTACTTGTACCAAAACATCGTTCTTAAAATCTCAAATCTTTGATGATAACTCCCCATAAGACTCAAAAAGCATATTTTAATCAAAATCGTTTGCAAAAACAACATTTGATATGCTATTTTTGAGGGGGAGAAGAAGAAAATGATTAAAATATGATGTGGCAAAATTGTATCTCACTCGAGCTCGACTCAGAATTGACCCAAGAATTGACGAAACAAAAACCGTTAGTATTCGAAAGGATTTATCCGAGTAGATTGTACCGTTTCGAGAAACTCTTTCTAGACGTTACTTTGACGGGTCTAACTTCCTTTATGGAATGTTTACAACTTCAAGGTAGTTATTAGGGCTAGTTGTCACCTAAAAACTGACAATGCATCCCTTTAACTAAGCAACGTAACCGTGTCCCTCGGGTACATGTCTATTAAGAGTGGATCAATTCTAAAGTGCTAACTTCTCCCGCATGTGTTATTTTCCGCAAAATATTCATAAGCACATGTGGAGGGGGAGTATTTCATAAGAAAATAAAACCCTCAAAGTGTTATAAAATGTTTTTTTTCACAAACACTTTGAGAGATTTTCAAATGAATGGTTTCAAAAGGCATCACTAGGATAGTCATGGAGTTATAAGGTGACTAAGGTTAGGAATAACCGTCCTATGATCCGCCTAAACCGGAGGGATCTACCCAAGGACATCACCAATAGTTAGTATTTAGAAGTCCTTAGGTATGATTCGAAAAAGGAGAAATGAATGAAACGGAGAAAGAAGGGGTTGAAGAATTAAAAAGAAACGTTATGAAAAGGGTGAAAAGAAATGAGCCCTCCAAATTATTCAACCTTAGGGCAGACACCGGGTTCAATTCATATGCTACTGGTTGTTGCTAAGGCGACACCGGTATTGAAGATAAAAGACGTCATGGACCCAGTGACGCATGCACCTTAACCTTCTAGCCACTCGGGTATCTCTCAAAAGATACTTGTTTCATTCTCACGGGGAACCGTTGTAATCTATCGACCTTCTATTTAGAGTTGGTTGATATTGAAACAGGAGACCCTGCCCCAATCTCCGCATAGGAAACCATAAGTTGCACTAATTGAGTCTAGAGCCACGAGATACATCAAAGATCTCTTAGGTACACTTAGTAATCTTACATTGGTTGTTCTACATCAATGGACACCAATTGTAAATTATCGAGTCCTTCGCAGATCTTAGCAATCTGCCTAGAACGTTCATGAGGGATTTACTTAGGTATTTCTCGAATGATTGAACGGAAATCCTGCCAGGGTCAACATCAAACAGCCCTGACAGCAGGTCACTTCGGTAATTCCTCGTGGGTTACGCTTAGTGTTTACGATGGCTTCAAACGGTCTACAGTCGTGGGGTGATCTCCAGCGACTCACCTAATCGTGGGTGTACTTAGTTGTGCCCGTGTAAGCTCCTTAGGGGGTATCCGATTAGGAACGGCCTTGGCGCGAATTAGAAGGAGTCTTCACAATATGCTGTTGACGAATTCTAGTTCAAACCTGTAAGTACCGGTTGTATTATTGCTAACTGTTTTATTTCAGGTACAAATGCCATCTTGAACACCAACTTCCACATGCTCATACATACATCTCAAATGCCAAAGAAAGCTCGATGCAACATCACAGTCTAAAGAAAAGATTCTACGACAACAATCATGAATCTTCAACAACAAAGACAAAGAGCTACGAATGCATAACTACAACACAGTCAAAGATGTATGAGCATGTCGGAACGGAGCGAATTCATTGGAGACACCGAAAGTGACGTATGGCGGATTACAACATCATCTATCATTTTCACATCAACAAAGACAAAGAACAAAGAATGATGAATCACTTCTACTACAATCATTTTGAAGACGTCTAAAGCTACAAATGTCAACAGTTAAAGTCCAAAGACAAAGACGTCAAGCAACCTCGATGACCGTGACGAACTTCTATCCTTCAACAATCCTTCATGACCGATCCTTAGGGGGAGATTGTTAGGATCATAGTTTTCAACTATTCAGTCAAGTCTCGGTCATTTCAGTCAATGTAATAGGTTGCTAGAATTATCATAATTAGCTACGTTATTTAGTTACTCGTATGGTTTATGTTTAAGTCTAATAAGATGTCCAATGGGCCTAAAAGCCCACGAATTAGTAAGATAGGAAGGAAGGGAGTGTTGCCCTATCCCTCTCCTATAAATAGGACATCATGTATCTCTTTACAAATGTTGGTTAATTTCATATCTTAAGAAAACTCTTGCTCTTTCATCTTTCATATTGTTATTAATCAACCAAGTCTAATTCTCATCTCATTTCTCTCATAAGATTACTTGTGTTTACTAATATGGTGACCTAACATGTGCATATTACGTGACATCCTTAAAGAAACTATAATGGTTTGTTTATACCGGAATCATGATTATGATTTGTGTGTTGATTTGCAGGTTAAAGATATTCTTCATGCAAATGCATGCAAAATTACTCCAACTAAATATTGGGGTTCTAAAGAAGTTGTACCACTATATTTTCACGAGGTTCGCATTTGCATAACTTGTATTAAATTCTTAAATATTATGGCATTGTATGCTTCATTAAGTTGAAACTACTTTGCAAGACTCTTTGAAATATGATTTAGTAAAGTAATTTTTTGGGGCTGTATTTATATGTATCATATGTTTTGAAATTAGCATATTGTTGCTTGGCACAGTTGGCTCTTTGACAGATATATTTTTGATTTCCGAAAGCAACGTTTCATCTATTCTGGTGAGAAAAGGAATTTCTGTAAGCTTTCTTACCCGTCCAAGGAAACGTTTCCTACTATCTCAAAAGCACTAGACATGGCACTATGGAAGAAATCAAGACTCTTTCACACCTTTGGATTACTGATAACATCAAATACTTCCCATATTTTAGTGTTAATTTTCCCCTATTGGCAACGCGGATTTGGAAGGTTATTAATAAAAATATTTGAAGTATGATGAATTTGCACTAACTACGGCGTAAATGATCTCTCTACCTACGCCGTAGCATCCATTTACACTGAAGACTGAAGTCAACGCTGACCAAAGACCTATGGCGTTGCCAACTTACTACGGCGTAGATGTTACTACGAGACTTCTACGGGCGTAGCAATCCTTCTATCTACGCCGTAGATCTTCCTTCAACACTTAGAAAAATTTTGTGATCTTTGATGGAGTTACGGCGTAGTCCCTCATTTGGCTACGCCATAGATTGGTGTACGAGAGATTTAAGCCGTAACTTATCTTTAAGTGACGGCGTAGTTAAAGCTTGAATTAAGTGAATAAACACATTTATGTGTTGGAATCCGTCAAAGGAATGAAGGAACACAAGGGCCTAAGTTGCAATATTGTTAATAAGAAAGAGGTGAAAAGCTGAAGAAACTACTCCATAGAAGGCTGAATCCGCTACCCCTTAGAAAAAATTTACACTAACTACGCCATAGCAGGAAAAATCCGCTACGCCGTAGTTTTATAACTTGCTAAGCCGTAGTTGGTTCGAACCTTATAAATAGAGGTCGAATTCTGCCCTATTCATCATCTCTTTCCTCCCTTTCAAGGGGGCGAATAGGGCACCATCTCAGAGCATTTTCCAGCAGCACCCAACAACTTTCTAAGGGAGAATTCACGTGCAATCACCATCATTATTAGATCTACATCAAGTAATTTGTATCAAACGTTATGTTCAATTCAATCCATGTTTTATTCATTATTGTTGGTATAATTTAATATATGTTTGGCTAATCACTTCATGTGTTAGCCTTGTTATGAAATTGTTTTTACCATGATTTTGTTTTCCGCATTTATTATCGTTTTATTTGTATACTTTTTTAGCATGTCTTACGACACTTGAGTTTCGGTAGTAATGACGGTTGATAGTTTCATTGAGGCTAGGAAAATTGGCCATAGGACCCATAGCGGATAAGGGTGTGTTTTGGTGATAGAAATATCAACATTCATGTGGGAATTTGAACGAACGACCACCTACCAAACAAATTTGCTTAAGAAGTTAGAGGGGATGTAAGTTCCGAAAAGCCGCATCCCGCTAGACTATTCTAAGTGAGTAGAGGTGCTTAATGACTCTTGCACCTCGTAGGCAAAGCGCTAACCGAGGAACTCTTGTAACGTTACAGTTATAAGAATAGGGCAAGGTGTAAGATAGGATTAGATGATTTGACCAATCTGAATCTATCGACTTGAACCCCACGTAAAACGATAGGATGCATTAATTAGAAAACTTGTCATGTTAATAAAAAGAGTAGTAATTAGGTTAACACTATTCTCCACATCTGATTTACCTTCATTATTTAATTGTTTTAATTGTTTATTTCATTTTAGTAATTTAATTAATTAATCATTAAAACCCCCTTTAAAAACAATCCGCACACATAGCTCTTGGGACGACCTCGGATTTACCATTAAGCTATACAATACACGACCGGGTACACCGCCCCATAGTGCATTATGTAGACCTTAGGTAGACGAGCAATTTATAAATTTAAAACCTGGTCGGTAAATCCTGCATCAAGTTTTTGGCACCGGTGCCAGGGAGCTATTTAGGATTTTTATTTAAGTTTTGTAAATNCACTTCCATTTTCAAACTCTGACCTAACATATGTCATCTCAAGATTTTTTCTACCAGCTTCCTGCCATGCCAACAATCTAGCAGGATCTGCCTTTGGCGATTGCCTTCTAATTGTAAAATAATCAGATGACAACAAAAATCCATCATCACCATGCCTTTTTTTTCTTTTTATTTTTTATTTTTTTTTTGTGTAATTTCAGGATATGGGTGACGTTGATATCAACATGCTCACTATGGAGCAATACGTGAACAGACCGGGCGTAGTAAAACCCGAAATTGATAATAATGTTAACTTGGAGATTAGCAGCCAGTTTATGAGGGAGCTAAGACATAAGCTTTTCATGGGGACGGATGATGAAGATGCCCACTTACATTTACTAAGAGTATTGGAGATTGCAGATCTTTCCCACACTCTTGGCGTCACTCATGACGCACTAATGCTTAAGGTATTTCAAATTACACTCACAGGGGCAGCTAGAAGGTGGTTAGATAGATGTCCTATAGGAACAATCAATATGTAGAACCGTAGAGGGGGTGAATGCAGTTTCTTCGGCTTTTAGAACGTTTATAAAATTTAAGCCTCGAAGAAGAACCAAGTGGTTGTACTAGAATCCGATAACCACAAACACAACCAAAGTATATAAAGCGAGTAAAGAACACAAAGATATATACTAGTTCGGGATGGGGGGTTTATACCATCCGTACGTCCATTTGCGAATCCACGACACGATACTATTCACTAGTATAATCCTTTCGGTGGACTACAAACCATTACAATTCACTCCACCGATATTCCCTAATATCGATGCTCACAAAGAAGGAGTTACTCCCACGGTATTCCGCCATCGGAAACCACCCAAAAGAATCTCGCGATTCGACTTCACCTAAGGGTCACCAAGACCACTACCACGACTTTCCACCGGAAGTTTCAAACCCCAACTAGATATCCAATCATCTAGGCTTGGTCACCAAGACACAAGACTTCCATTACAACCAAATTAAATGAATAATTGTTTGTTTAATCAACCAAGCCCTAACCTAACCTAGAGACTCGATTGTAATAGAAAGGGCATAGATAAAAGACCCTCGACACAATCACAAGAGTAGGTTAAGTTCTTGTAATTCTTCCCTTGCAAGGAGATGTGTTCTTTCAAAGATGTTAGTGCGAAATCTAAGAACACAAGATAGAATTAGAGGATTAGAGAGAAAGAATGTAGAGGGAAAGAATAATGGCAAGGGGTGAGGAATACAAGAGCCAAGGGGGTATTTATAGGCCAAGGCCAAAATTAGGGAAAATTTTACCGAGGCCGGCGCGTTGCCCATGCGTCAACGCGTGAGAGAAGCGCCAAAACCACTGTACAAATTTCCCAAGTGTTGGGTGTTGGTCTTGCGAATACCTACCTTGCTAACCCCCCAATTGTACTTCACATACTAAACCTTATCATTAATCAATCTAAGGTTCACCAACTCAAATAGCCAATTTGGAAAATGTTTTGTGAAGTGTTTATGAGAAAACCAATTATCAAGGATAAAAAGAGATAAGAGATGTAGGATACTCATAACTAAAACATGTATGGTTCTTGTGATTTATGGATCGAATATAGGAAGAAAAGAAGTAAGAAGTTAGAGAGAGAAAGAGTAGAAGTTGGGAGTCTTTTAGAGAGAGAAAGAAAGAAAGATTACATTAACTATGTGAAAAGGTCCAACCCTTCCCATGTGTGGGAAGAGCTATTTATAGTACATGATAGATGAATGCCTCTACTAGGCTGTGAAGCGGGCTGACAGAGGGTAAAAGACCCGACCCGACACCACGAATACTAACTAATACTAAACTACGTTTTAACTAATATATTAAACACTACGAGCAACATGATGCTTAACAATACTTGGGGTGACCGAATCTTCAATTAGAAAAACACATTCCTAACAATCTCCCCCTAAGGGAGGTCACCCCGGAAATTAAATCTTGAATTCCAGCATTAACATCTTTGTCGATATCTTTGTAGCTCGCAATTGTTGATTCTTCAGTGTAAAGAACTTTGTGCTTTCAGCAGCGGACTCGAGATGACTTGTTTGATGTGTAGGATGATCTTTGACATTGCTTCGTGTTCATCATCAAAATTAGTACCTTCAAGTTATCTTTGAGTAGCCATGTCTCTATGTAATGTTGTGACTATCTTTGCGTTGTCATGCTCACATTTTTTCTGGATCATGATCTTCTGCATCAGAGTTGTGGAAGCATAGTTGAAGCCCATTCTATGATCATGATTTCTTTGAATTTGATGTTGAAGTATGAGCATGAGGTGATGATTTGGCATCTTTTCTGCAATCAGCAACAACCGCCAACTTCTTTGTCTCAGGTGGGAGTACGCCTTTCTAACATGCTCATAACCACTATGTTGAGTGAATCTCCATGGTCGTGTAGATCTGAATGCTTCTTTTAGTTGTTGGTATGAGCATGTGGAACTAGAGTGATGGTGGTGAAAGTGAAAAGGTTGGTATGTTGAGCTGCATGAAAATTTGTTAGTGATAAACATACCAACACTTATAAGTTCAGACTTCGAGATCGTCAACGGCATAGTGTGAAGACTTTCTCTAATCCTTACTAAGGCCGTTCCTAATCAGATACCCTCGAGAGAGCTTTCACTGACATACCGAAGTACACCAATGATTAGGTGAGTCACTGGAGATCACCCCATGACTGTAGACCTTTTGGAACACCACCGCTAACACTAAGCGTAATCCTCGAGAGATTACCGAAGTGACCTGCTGTCAGGGCTGTTTGATGTTGACCCTGGCAGGAGTTTCCACTCAATCACTGGGAAATACATATGTATATTCCCTCATAATTGTTCTTGGCAGATTGCTAAGATCTGCGTAGGACTCAAAATATTACAGCTGGTGTCCTTAATGTTGAACAACCAGTGTAGAAGTATCAAGTGTTCCTATGAGATCTTTTGATGCATCTCGTGGCTCTAGACTCGATAAGTGCATTATTTGGTCGTCGGAGACTAGAGCGGTGTCTCCTGTTTCAATATCAACATAGCTCGTAATGAGCGGCTGATAGATTACGCAGGGTTCCCCGTGAGAATGAAACAAGCTCTTTTGAGAGAACTTGAGTGGTTAGGAGGTTTAGTGCAGTGCGTCATTAGGTCCATGACATCTTGTCTTCAATACCGATGTTACCTTAGTAACAATCAGTAGCATATGAATTGAACCCGGTTTCTGCCCTAAGGTTGAATAATGAGAGGGCTATTTCTTTTCACCCTTTATCATTTCATTTCTTTTTAATTCTTCAACCCCTTCTTTCTCCTTTCTCATTTATCTCCTTTTTTCCATAATCATACCTAAGGACTTTCTAATACTATCTATTCGGTATTGTCCTTGGGTAGATCTCTCCGGTTTTGGCGGATCATAAGACGGTTTTCCTAACCTTAGCCACCTTATACCTTCATGACTATCCTATGTTTCCGTTTGACCAAATCATTAAAAATTCTCTCAAAGTGTTTATGATTAAGAAACAAATTTTTGCTAACACTTTGAGGGTTTTAGGATTTTCAAATGCTCCCCCTTAACATGTGCTCATAGGTTTTTGATAGAAATTTGCACATGTCGGGGTGAGTTGCACTTTTGAATTGATCCACTCTTAATAGACATATACCCTAGGGACACGTTTACGTTGCTTAGTTAAAGGGATCCATTATCAGCTTTTAAGTGATAACTAGCCCTAATAACTAACTTGAAGTTGTTAACATTCCTTAAAAAGGAAGTTAGACCCGTCAAAGTATGCATCTAAGAAGAGCTTCTCGAAACGGTACTTTCTACTTGGATAGTCCTTTCGAATTCCAACATTTGTGTTTCGTCAATTCATGAGTCAATTCTGAGCCACGCTCAAATGAGATGCCAAATCTTTTAATTCACCACAAACCATTTTGCTCCCCCTCAATATGTACATTGGTTCAATTTAAAAATTAAAAAATTTAGCACATACGGGAGAGGGTACATATTAGTCCAAAAGCATCACATTTTAAATCAGATTTCATATTTAAATCACATTCTCTCCCCCGCTCAAAAAATTTCAAATCATTTGAGATTTTGTGATCCCAATTGATTTAAATGAGTTTATAGAAATGGGAGAAAATGTGGTCAGATTTTAACATGTACTGATTTTGAGACACTTATTCACTGCTGCTGGTGCACAAAGTTTAGAAAAGTGTAGAAATTTTGAGCAAATACGCTCCCCCTCAATTAATGACCCGTTTTCTATTTAAAGAGCTGTAGTCATTAAGTTGAGCGGCAAGGTATTTGTGAAAATTTAAGTCCAATAGCCACCTTGTAAACCACAAAAACTCTCTTGAAAAATCATAAAAGAGTGAGATTTTGGGATGAAAGAAGACTTCTCTTCTTTTTCAAGAAATGATGCACTGAAACGTACAACAGATCGAGGGTACACGGATGTAGCGTAATCCATGCCCGGGTGAGGTTCACCCGTTGTTAGGAACAACCGTCTTTTTGGCGACGTGTTTTCCTCATTTTGAAAAGCGGGTTGCTATCTGAAGTAATAGCAAGCCATAATTTTACGAACGGGTAACAGTCTGAAATAACTGCAAGCCATTTAGGCATGTTTTGAAAACATTTTGAACTTCTGTTCGAACTTCATTTAAAGATCCGTGTCATTATTGAATGACATTTCTAGGTCCGTAAATGTTATCGATGCCAGAAGACATGCCTTGAAAAACTATTTTTGGTATTTTCTATTTTTTTGATTTTTATGATTTTTATATGTTTTATATTTTTGTATTTTCTTTTTGGTGTTAAAATTATAAACAACGATATGTGAAGCAAATCCATTACTCGTCACTTTCTTCCTAAAGACTTATGAGTGATTCTGGAGTAAGACTCTTCATTCCAATACGAGGGAGAATAAATTGAAACCGTTCTCCCGGGAGTGCCTTAGTGAAGAAATCTGCCAGTTGAAACTCTATCCTCACGAAGTGTAGTTCCACCACACCTTTCTTAACTTGTTCCACCACACCTTTGGAGAATCCATTTGCCAGGAGAAACATTGACAGTATATCGTACCATGCCCTAGGCACCTGCATTAGGCCATAGAGAGCCTTTTGCCGACGGTAGACATGGGTAGGACGATCAAGATCCACAAATCCTTCAGGTTGACTGACATAAACAATTTCATTCAGCTCTCCATTTAGATATTTTCACATCCATTAGATAGACCGTCAAGTTCTGACTTGCAGCATAGGCGAGAAATATTTTGATAGCTTAAACAACCGGAGCGAAAGATTCCTCAAAATCAATGCCTTCCTTTTGACGATATCCCTTAGCAACCAACCTTGCCTTGTATTCAGAACATCATCATGCTCATCAAGTTTCACTTTGAAGATCCTCTTAAGAACTATAATCATTGCACAGTTTGGAGGTGGTACCAATTCTCATACTTCAAGTCGATAGATCTCATGAATTTCATCTTGCATCGCATTAAACCAACAGCCGTCTGATATAGCAGTCTTGAAATCTTTGGGCTCGACTTTGGATAGTACGAAACTGTAATAGCACCACAAGGCATGTGTGTCAAGTTACCTTGGCGTGGACACCGGTTGAGAGGGATTCCCAATAACGTTCACAATCGGATGGTTATTGGTCCATTATTAGTGATGATCATATGGTTGTGGCTAGGGAACTGATGTAACCGTGTTAAGATCTCCTGAAGAAGATGCCTCAGATGAAGATTTAGGAGCAAATGTGCTTTTGAACGGAGCATCATCAGGTGGAGCAGATGGATTTACTTCAAAAGAATTGTCGACTGCAGTGCTTTGATGTACGGAAGGAGATTGAATGTATGATGATGATGGTGAATGACTTGCTGATGGAGCATCTTGAGCAATTGAAATAGGAAAAGATGGATCTTTTGAATCGTTTTGAACATGATCTGCGACAGCTGGTGGTACTGGTGAATCAACAGTTGGCGGCTCAAACTATTCATCAACCATTGGATCAAACAAGATCTCCAAATCCTTACCGGTAGGTGGTACATAAGATACATGCAGGAGTGGGATTCTGTACAAGACCTGAACTGATTGGTTCAGGAGACAAAAGTTTAGACACGGGTCCTGCAATGAAGTGTACAGGAGCCGTTTGCTCAGTCAGCTCATAGAATGTGACGTNGGTGAATCAACAGTTGGCGGCTCAAACTATTCATCAACCATTGGATCAAACAAGATCTCCAAATCCTTACCGGTAGGTGGTACATAAGATACATGCAGGAGTGGGATTCTGTACAAGACCTGAACTGATTGGTTCAGGAGACAAAAGTTTAGACACGGGTCCTGCAATGAAGTGTACAGGAGCCGTTTGCTCAGTCAGCTCATAGAATGTGACGTGAATGGTTTCCAAGATTTATCGGGTTCGTTTGTTGTAGATTCGGTAACCCTTACAATCTGAAGCATAACCAATGAAGAAACCTATAACAGCTTTAGCTTTTAACCTTTCCAAATCCTGACTGTCATTTGTATGGTAGCATAAAGCATAAAACACAAAAAGAGAGGACATGTCTGGTTTTCAGTTGTGTACCAGCTCATATGGAGTTTTGTTGTGGAGAGTATGTATCAAGGATCAGTTATGAGTGCAACTAGCTGTAGCAATTGCTTCCGCCCAAAGAAACATCGGTTCCTTGGAAAATATTAGCATGGTTCGAGCAGCTTCCACAAGAGTACAAATTCATCCTTCAACAATGCCATTCTGCTGAGAGGTGCGTGGAACACTTTTCTTCTGAGTGATGCCAATACTTTCATAGAATTGAATGAGTTGTTTGTTCACAAACTCTGTTTCATTGTTTTTGCGGATGATTCTGACGGTTTTGTTGAGTTTCACTTGCAATTGTTTGATCAGAATGATGATAACCCCTGGAGTTACATCCATGGTTCTTTAAAACTTCACCCATGTAAACCGAGAGTAGTAGTCAATGACAGCTAGAACGTATTACTTCCCTTTTACACTCTGCACACTCATTGGTCAGCATAGATCCATATGTAGGGTGTGTAGAACTTCCATGATGGTGTTGACAGAATTGGGTTTGTGGGTATGCTTCTTGCATTTGCCCAGTTGACAAGCCGAACAAAGATGATCTTTTTCGAAGATTAATCTCGGTAGACCTTGTTCAAGATACTAGCGAGCAAGATCATTGATGGTACCAAGGTTCAAGTCATCTAAACTTCGGTGCCATAGCCACGATAACCAAAGATATCAAGCAAATCGGAGAGGGCCGCATCATGTCTTCAATAGAGATGGTGTACAAGTTAGTGCCACGACTGCCTTTTAGAAGATCAACACCATCCAATTTTCTGACAAAGCAAGTGTGTTTGCTGAAAGCCACTTCGAGATCGGAATCACAACATTGACCAACAGATGACAAATTGTGCCCAAGTCTTTCCATGTAGTATACCCTAAAAATTATCCAGTCACCAAAAACATAATCTCCATAACCCAGAATTGCCTCAAAATGGTAGTTCCCGAATCTAACTGTCCCGATAAACTTATTCATGAAATTCTTGAGCTGTGAGCAATCCCCGGTCATATGTTATGAGCAGCCTGAGTATAAATGTCAAAGGACGATTTGTACGACCTGCATTTGAAAACAGACAAAGCAAGAGAGTTTGGAGTGCCGGATCCCCAATTTAAGTTGGGTTCCAGTTGGTTAGTGCAAACAAATTCTTTAGCCACAGAGGCCTTAGGTGCATTCGTTTCATTGGTGGAGGTTTCACTGGTAGATGCAAAGGGCCTAGTTAAAGGACAATAGGCCTCTAAAGGGAAAGTTCTACCAGTTGGCTTCCATTTCTTAATAGGCACTACTTTAGAGTTAGTTATCCTAGTTAAAGGGCACTGTTCTCCTAAAGTGAATTTCCTTCCAGTGGGCTTCCATTGATAACCAACATTGGCAAATAGTTTTCCTATTGCGTTCCAAATTTGCTTAACTCGTTTAGCTCTCCAAACTTTCTTTACTGGGATTTTGTTGGATGACTTCAAAAATTTCTCAACACATTTATCATGATTAGCCGAAATTAAGCTTTCATTACATGTTTTGCAAAGTGAATTAGGGTTTGAATTATGATTCTTTTTGCTCAAAACTGACTTTTTGTTCCTCATGTGGTCTTCTACTTTCTTCTTAGGAACACTTTTAGCAGGTGAAGTCTCATCATTCTTTATATTTCTCATAGTTTTTGACTCTCTAGCTTTAGTGTCACTATTAATTCCTATAGAAGGACTGATGGGAATCTTAGTCTTTTTCACTTCCAGTTGCTGAACATGTTTAGACGTGTTGGGATCTGAAGTTTCCAAGGGTGCCTCAAAGGTTACATCCTTGTTCTTAGTCATTGAGAATGACGCAGTGAGCCTATCTTGCTTGTTGTCATTCTTAGGACATGTACCAATGGCATATTCTAAGAGCTCCTGGGATCGTTTAGTGAGAAAGTAGGCATCTAGAATAGCATTAACTTGTGGTTTTACTGTCCTATCCTCTTCTATAGTCTCGCGAAGCATGTCTAGACTATCCTTAAGGTACAATAGATACGCATAGTGAGCAGACCTATTATTCCTAAGAGGGAGCGGGATATTCACAGCATCAACATCATATTTCTTACAAGCAGAAACCTTTAGAACAACATTATCACTAGTGATGATTGGCATTTTCCCTTTCACCTGGGTCTTTAGATTCTCAATATCTTTAAGCAAAGAAAAACTAAAACCGTGGTTAAAATAGTTTCTTGGATCGTTTAAGACTCTTAGATGAGGTCTAATTATTAACTATATCTAGGAACGCATAATAATGAAGGCGGAATATTCAAACATAGAATCAATCATTATTATGAACAAGGTTTTTCATTGATAATCATCTCTAACGATTACAAACTTACTAACATGTTCTACCTTGATCAAGTAGAACACGTTATCTAAACTAAAACACTAAACCCTAGGCGTCCATTGTAGGAACTCGACGCCTAGACACACACACACCTTTTTAGTCGACTACATTATGGAAGACATGAATATAAAATCAATGACCCATGTTATCTTTATATACTAGAGGATTAGGGTTTACAAGATACTACGAAGGACTAATAAATAAAACTTCTTTTGCAAACAAGTCCTTCCCATCTTTTGTAGAATTCTTTCTTGTCACTTCAAGCCCGTCATGTTTCATTCTTCTTGTTCTGTATCATCAAATCAATAATAGACCCAACAATCTTCCCCTATTTGATGATGACAAAACAAACACCTTCTTGTACGAACTTCCCTAGACGAAGTAGAGAAAATCAGATAATAAAATCTCACCATGAATGAAACAATCGTTGTCTTCCCCTTAAATCATGCTATGCCACTCTAACATCTCTTCAAAATCTCTTCCCTTTTTGTTATCAACAAATTGGGAACATATGCAAATAATGATCTTGACCACCACGAACCAATACCACACTTCTAATCAAAGCCTTCCAATGTTTCAAATTGCCCTCCATGAAGAACACCAAAATGCTTACTAAAAATGAATCCAAAACAATAGAAAACTCCAACTAGCATTAGTAATAGTGATCAACAATAGTAAAAATCAAACACTTCCCCTTGAGTGGTGCATGAACGTCAAATGATTAAAACACATACTAAGATACTTCCCCTGAAACCAATGTGTTAATCATCTTCATGATTCTTCAAATCTGTAGATTATATGTAATGATCACATGTGAAGAAAACCGAGTATAATGAATTTGATGAAGAAGTAGTATTTCCCAAACTTGTGTCTTAAATCTTGTACTATCCACGGAACTCCATACTTATATGAAACACCAAATATAAGTAGACCGCAATCCCTTGACAAAATCCTCAACTAATTGAGACACTGAGCACTACAATGTAACTCCTTTAAGTGATAGCCAATGTGTGCATAGAGCATCATAAGAAAAATCACACATTGCTAGATTCATCAAGCTATATGATAAGAACACAAACCTATGAAACTCAACTACAACATCAAATAAATGATATTCAACCTTCTTCGTAATCAATTAATCCATAAGAACCAAATACGAGCCTTTTGAAAACCTTTAAGAACATAAACTTCTTCCTGTGTATGTACCAAAAAAATATCTTCTGTGTGTAATCCAAAACCAATCAATGTACTTCCCCTTACTTCTCATAAACCATAAAGCTCTTAACTCGTCTCCATAAATCAACTTCAATCACAGCAGTACTTTGTAGCAACAGTACCTTGAATTAGACATGCAGCAGTACCTTGAGTAAACTTGGTGAGCAGTACTTTGAAAGAAAAGAGCAGTACTTTCAAAGTATACGAGCAGTATGTTCAAACCGAGAGCAGTACTTTAAATATCATGGAGCAGTACTTTTAAAAAAATTTGAAGTAGTACTTTCAAAAAGATGCGAGCAGTACTTTCGTTTTAACCAATATTCGATCTGTACCAAGCTTCAATCATTACCAAGCATCANCCCAAACTTGTGTCTTAAATCTTGTACTATCCACGGAACTCCATACTTATATGAAACACCAAATATAAGTAGACCGCAATCCCTTGACAAAATCCTCAACTAATTGAGACACTGAGCACTACAATGTAACTCCTTTAAGTGATAGCCAATGTGTGCATAGAGCATCATAAGAAAAATCACACATTGCTAGATTCATCAAGCTATATGATAAGAACACAAACCTATGAAACTCAACTACAACATCAAATAAATGATATTCAACCTTCTTCGTAATCAATTAATCCATAAGAACCAAATACGAGCCTTTTGAAAACCTTTAAGAACATAAACTTCTTCCTGTGTATGTACCAAAAAAATATCTTCTGTGTGTAATCCAAAACCAATCAATGTACTTCCCCTTACTTCTCATAAACCATAAAGCTCTTAACTCGTCTCCATAAATCAACTTCAATCACAGCAGTACTTTGTAGCAACAGTACCTTGAATTAGACATGCAGCAGTACCTTGAGTAAACTTGGTGAGCAGTACTTTGAAAGAAAAGAGCAGTACTTTCAAAGTATACGAGCAGTATGTTCAAACCGAGAGCAGTACTTTAAATATCATGGAGCAGTACTTTTAAAAAAATTTGAAGTAGTACTTTCAAAAAGATGCGAGCAGTACTTTCGTTTTAACCAATATTCGATCTGTACCAAGCTTCAATCATTACCAAGCATCACGTTTCACTATTCTGATTTTGACCCATGTGCCTTTGTAAATACACCGACCCATGATGATAGGGTATAAACAAATCGCCATAATAATACGAGAATAAAATTCATCTCAGCCAATCAACATTGAATCCTGGCTTCATAAAAATAGTGAATTTCTTTGCACCGACCCACGATTATATAATGAACCCCACTTCTAATAAATTCGACTAATTAAGCAATCAGTAGAATACCTTGAATATTGAATGTATATGCACGTGTTTATGGATGACCCCACAACCATAAGTTTGGTACGAGGTAAATAGTAACAAACAGATATAAACTCTAAGCATCATGCACTAACCGACAAGGAAATCAATACTTCTGACTAGAGGTGGCAAAACGGGCGGGCCGGGCGGGCACGGGCTACGGGCTAAACGGTCTATGGGCTAAACGGGCACAGGCTAAACGGGCGCGGGCCAAACGGTCGCATGTTATACGAATCGCTTTAAAAAAGACTTAAAACAACAACAAAAATTCCTCAAACGTAACAACTCATTTATATTTAAGTAGCTAAATATATTAAAAACAATTTAATGTTCTCCAATTGAGAGAAAAATATGTGTCCATTATACCCATTTAACTTCTAAATGGGCAATATATGACCATTTCAAAAAAAAGAGGGGGACCAAATGCACCCAAATCTTTTAAAAATTTGCCCATTTAGCCTATTTTTTTGAGTTTGGACACAAATTGCCACCTCTACTTCTGACACTGATTAAATGCAGTACGAGATTACACCAAAGAGAATTAAATTATCATCGACCCATAATCTTTTTGCCGCCATATCAGTAAGAGTTTATTGAATTCGATATTATCTTCTTACCCAAAGTCGATTAATAAACCAATAAATATGCTATCCTCCATGCAGAACACGACAACCTTCGTATATGTAATCGATTATCACATAAACAAAGTCGATACCTCTTCTTTTTTGAATCAGTTTTACCAATCAGCTTAAACATCGACAGTACCTTCTCCAAACAAGTTTTCTTGGATCGTAAACCTTGTAGATCCTAGTATCACGAGCCCCAGGCTCTGATACCACATGTAGAAACTAAAACCGTGGTTAAAATAGTTTCTTGGATCGTTTAAGACTCTTAGACGAGGTCTAATTATTAACTATATCTAGGAACACATAATAATGAAGGCGGAATATTCAAACATAGAATCAATCATTATTATGAACAAGGTTTTTCATTTATAATCATCTCTAACGATTACAAACTTACTAACACGTTCTACCTTGATCAAGTAGAACACGTTATCTAAACTAAGACACTAAACCCTAGGCGTCCATTGTAGGAACTCGACGCCTAGACACATACACACCTTTTTAGTCGACTACATTATGGAAGACATGAATATAAAATCAATGACCCATGTCCTCTTTATATACTAGAGGATTAGGGTTTATAAGATACTACGAAGGACTAATAAATAAAACTTCTTTTGCAAGCAAGTCCTTCCCATCTTTTGTAGAATTCTTTCTTGTCACTTCAAGCCCAACAATATAACTCTTTGTAATGTTGTTTGACCTTTGAGTTTTCTGATTGAAAACAATCATTTTCATATTTGAGATGGTTGATGATGTTTTGAAGTTGAAAATTCTGAGAATCTAACGACTGTGGTTTGTGGGTGTTAGTCACATAACTCTTATTAGACTTTAATTGGGCAATTTGAACCCTCAGTTTCCGAATTGTGTTAGTATGAGCTTGAATCTTTTCATCACGTTTGGATAATTCAAAATATGCATCAAATTCAGGAGCATTCAAAGATGTCTTGGCATTTGAGATTTTAATTCTTTCTTCTAAATGTTGATACTTTAATTGCAAATTAAGATTATCAACCTCTAGTTTTGAAAAATGCCTGACCATGTTATCATGGTCATCGTTTTGAATTTTCTCACGCAATTTTAAATTCTCCCCCTCAAGCTTAATAACATGATTCTGGAAAACACTCAATGCAATAGACACCTCGTGAAATTGGCAAACAGATAAAGCATATTCAGTAGTGGTATAAAACACGTCCTGTGCAACACAATTAGCAATCAAATTCTCATTCATGATGAGAACATTTTTCCTCTCAATTTCACTGTGTTTAAGATCAATGACCAGTTGTTTTCCCTTATTTTCCACAGTTTTATACACCTCTTTCATATCAGACACATCTTTGTTTAGGGTTTTTTGAAGACCCTCAAAATGTTCTTTGAGAAGCTTAAAGAACGGCATAACCTCTGTTAAATAACATTGTTTTGTTTGTTCAAAACCTCTTTCCCCTTCAGTAATACCCGTTGGCGTAATTCTCTTTTTACATGTTTTATCAAAATCAGAAAATAATTGACAAAGAACATATAAACCAATTAGAGTATTATTTTGCGTGGGGAGAGTTAAAGGAACAAGATGCATGGGTGTATGTGGTGGGTATAACGTTGGATCAGCTATCTTAAAAATGGTACTGGTTTTGCCCACAAGTCTTTCTACTTTCATTTTTTCTAATTCTATATTCCAAAATACCTGCTCTAGGGTTAACCTTTTTTGAGGGACAAAAATAGCTAATCGGTTATCTTCAGAGTAATCATATTTGTACAGAATTTTGTTTGCAATGCACAAGGGATCCTTTAATTTTTCAGCCAATTTCTCTCTAGTTATTACTTCTATATCATTGGTCTCATCAAATGACGTCACATCAGGAGGGGCATGACCAGGCTTAAGCATAACATTTGCATCATATAATGCAGGTTGGGCAACTTTAGCGCTCCTAAGGCAATCAGATTTGGGTTCACCTGCATCTTTTTCACTGTTTTCATCACATAACTTTTTATGCTTTTCAATCATTTGAGCAGTTTGAATGGTTTGGCCTTGCGTATACAACTTTTTTTCGAGCTTATTCTTCAACGTTTTAAGTCTGGAGAAATCATTTAAGAGTTTTGTTTTTTCTTCCTGAAAATCAAGTTTTAGTGTAATTACACTTTTCTGTATATCCTGTTTTTGTTTAACAGTTTGATCAAGTTGATTTTGTAAAGAATATAACTCTTTTTTCAATGTCTCTTCCCTTAAATTGCGTTCTGTTATGTATGCACGCATTGCCAATCCATTTTCTGTTCACATTCGGTTAGCTCAAATTTTGCACATTGTTCATATATGGTCACCTGTTCCTTAAGGATGTTAAGTCTAGTGGTCAGAGTGTCATCAGGGATGTAAGTAGTGTTCTCAAGCAACTCACAAGCATTATTTACAACAGAAGATGCACTACTAGGTACAACAGACACTTCGTTGTGTTTCACATATTGTTCATATGGGGTAATATTGCTATTTCCCATATTAGCAGTATCTGACTCAACAACGTTTGTTTGTTGTACTTTGTTAGGAATCTTTTGTTCATGCAACACATTATCATCATTTACAACAGAAGATGCTCCACTAGGTACATGAGTTTCTTTGTTGTGCTTCACATGTTGTTCAATTGGGAAAGCATCGCTGTTTTCCAATTCAACATCATCTGACTCGACAACATTAGTTTGATGCAATTTGTTGAGTATCTTCGGTTCATCAATCCTTTTATACAGTTTGAGTACCTCAGCACGTGACACCCTTTCTTTTACCGGTATGATATATGCATCCATATCATGTGCAACAAGAGTCGATGAACTGTTGGTAGTGTCAAGCTTATCAATCTCTGATCCTCTGCCTTCAGTGAAAACTGACCCAACATCTGATGCTTTACCCGAATTCACAATACCATCACTTGATTGCATCCGACATGCCTTCACATTGTCTTCATTCTTAATTTTGTGATGTGCTCTTTCGTCAATGTACTCCTTAACGTTACCCATGAGTTGGAGTATTGTGACTCTGAACTTGTCAACTTCGATTCCCGTGTAAGTAGCAAAGCACTCCTTCGTCATTTGACTCTCATGATCATACTCCTCAGTGAATCGCGAATTAATGAACACTTGGAGCTGGTTGTTGATCACACATAATGCAGCCATAGATCTACCTTCAGAAAATTCACCTTTGTCAAGTTATTGTTGAAGTTGATCTAAGTATAGAATCATTTTGACTGTCAAGGTCTCAAAATCTTGACCAAAGAGTGTTGCGAATGCATGTTTGTATCCTCCCAAATATCCAGGTTGTGCAAAGAGAACCTTGAGATGTGAGTGAAGTAATCGAAAACATTCAATGCAACTTTCCTTTGTATTGTCAGGTAATTTAATTGACTGATGAAACTCATTCTCTTGAGAATTCGAGCACGAAGATTCCATTGCAGCATTATCAGACTCAAGCACGTTAATTTGTTGTGAAGGGTTGGAAGTCTTATGTTCATCGATCATGTTGTATAGTTTGAGTATCTCAGGTATGACTGAATCTGAAGTAGTAGACATGATGTAAACGTGCACGGGATTTTACAAGTCTATGACTTAAACCGAGAAATAGAATTTTTCACGGGATTTTACAAAGTCAAGAAGAAACCGTGAGATGATGCTGAGTACTTAGGTGATTGAGTGTGAGATGATAAAATTTGCAAGGTACAGTAAGTTATCAAAGTCAAGTCACAACGAGTCAAATCACACCAAGTCAAATCACGATTAGTCAAATTGCAAGAATCAACTCACAATGTCAGATTATAACTTGACAAGTTGCAACAACTCAAATTGCAACTATTCTTAAATTACAGAACTATTCAACTTGCAGCGTATAGTCACCTCATAAAAACTTGATCAGCTAGCAGTGAGTTATCAATTCGCACTAAGAGTCAACCAGTAGTGAGTTATCAACAAGCAATATGATTGGTTCATTTGATGCAAGTTGCTATGGTGAAATTATGGTCTGAAAACTTAAAACCTCAATAACTTCACTCCGGAGGTGATTTGGGCCTTGAAAAATTCGTTTCACGACTTTGTCATGAAATCTCCCAATATTCAGCCTGTTCCGGTCGTTTTGACAGGTATTTCGCTGAAAACGGAGTTACGTTTCAAAAGTTATGTTTGATGTAAAAAGTCAACTTTGATCAAACTGCAACTTTGGAGCTAATCGCTAAAAAAGGAGGTAATCGCTAACTGGAACTAATCACTGAAGAAAGCTAATCGCTAAGCACAGCTAATCGCTAAAAAGCTAATCGTTGGATGAGATAATCGCTAAAACCAGCCAATCGCTAAAAAGCTAATCGTTGGATTTAGGTAATCGCTAGACAAGAGTTAATCGCTACTGAGAACTAATCGCTGGATGAGATAATCGCTAACACCAGCTAATCGCTAAAAAGCTAATCGCTGGAGTTAGGTAATCGCTAAGCACTACAAGACACAACGTACTAATCGCTACCACAAGAATCCAAACTAGTCGCTGTCCAGCGATTTTGTCCTTTTGTCCCAATATAGTAAAACACACTAATCGCTAGACTTAATCACTACCCAGAAAACACCCAATATCCTTCACACCACCAAACCAATTAAAGATATGACCATTCCAACTGTAGAACTATGTAACTATAACACCACTGATCATGAAAGTACATCCATAACACATCATATTACACTAACAAGATCAAACCAAGGTGTTTTTCAAGAAAAACTATTCTAACTAACCAAAACCACAAAAACCAAACTAAATCCGAGAATCCAAGGCCCTAAGATGAAACCATGGCTCTTGCTACAAATTGTAGGATACTCATAACTAAAACATGTATGGTTCTTGTGATTTATGGATCGGATATAGGAAGAAAAGAAGTAAGAAGTTAGAGAGAGAAAGAGTAGAAGTTGGGAGCCTTTTAAAGAGAGAAAGAAAGAAAGATTAAATTAACTATGTGAAAAGGTCCAACCCTTCCCATGTATGGGAAGGGCTATTTATAGTACATGATAGATGAATGCCTCTACTAGGCTGTGGAGCGGGCTGACAGAGGGTAAAAGACCCGACCCGACACCACGAATACTAACTAATACTAAACTACGTTTTAACTAATATATTTAACACTACCAGCTACATGATCCTTAACAATACTTGGGGTGACCGAATCTTCAATCAGAAAAACGTATTCCTAACAAGAGATAGTTGGGTAGGGGTAGAATGGGTATTCCTCACATGACATAAAAGAGAGAAGATAATATGCCATGGAATATTCCTCAATAGGGAAGAGTGAGTGAGGTTGGGTTAAGAAGTAACCATGGTTGGGTTAGAAAGAAGTGTGTAGAGAATAAACCATGGTTAGGTAAGAAAGTGAACCATGGTTAGGTTAAAGGGTATATCCAAGGGAATATTCCATCCTTGGTGTGGTTAAGAGTTAACCATGGTTGGGTGAGAATGATGTGTGTTGAGTACTAACTTTGGTTAGGTTAGACATGAACCATGGTTGGGTTAAGAGAAGAATATGCTCAAGAATATTTCATTTCTTGGGGAGGAAGGTGAAATGGATGGTTGAGATGTGTTTGTTTGAAATGGATGGTTAGGATGAAGAGTGTGTAAGGAATATAAGGTATGAGTTGGATTGTGTAAGAGTGAAGAGATGTGTGTAATTGAATATGTAAGAGTTGGATGTGATGGGGAACCTAGTGTGTGTAGAGAATGAGATGGTTGTGAGTAGTGTGTGTAAATTTGAAAATAAATTTGTTGGGGTGTAAGGAATATGTTGTAAGGATGGGATATGTGTAAGAGTGTAAGGAATATGTAAGAGTGATATGATGGGGAGCCTTGTGTGTGTGAAGAAGGGTATGTGAGTGAAGTGTGTGTATTTTGAATGTAAAGGTGTGTGTATGTGAGTTATATGTGAGTGTAGAGAAGTATGCGTGTGTGTGTGTGTATAAAAGAATATGTGGGGAATGTATAAAGAGGAAGGAATATTGTAAAAGGGGAATCTTGTGTGGGAGTGTGGGAGACAAAGGTATAAAGGTGTAAGAGGTGTAAAGGAATATTTAGAGGACATTGGGAGGATTCGATTTGGTTATGTAAAATGTAATTAAGAAGTGATTAAGAAATAATCTAATTATCATTAAGAAGAAATGGTTTAGACAATTATGATTATGAGTTGAGAATATCAAAGGTTACTTATAATCTCAAGTAACTCAACATCGAGAATCCATAATCTCATAACTCGTGACTTTCCACGACTCGACGTACTCAACTAACACCTTGGCACAAACAAGCCAAGTGCTTTGCATCATTGTAAAGCATACCCCATGCGGGAAAGGATGCGTTTACGCAAAGTGACCTTTGACTTAGTTTGACCAATAAGGGAGTAAACCCGTTACGTGATTAGAGAAGACGTAAACATAGGCTATGAGCATATGAATGCTTTCACTTGATATTACCTAAAATATATAAGCTCCCTAGGTTTAGAAAAGCCTTGGCTAGAGGCGAGTGTTAGAAAACATGAGTTGGCGTTTTCCCGAAAATGGGTATGTTAAAAGTGGGATCTCTCTAATCCTAAAACTCGTTTCGAGTGTTCTCAATTAAGCACATAGCATATTCATACCTGCCTTGAAAGATCCACATTTGTCGAGTAAGGGTAAAGCCGACTTTCAAAGTTTGTCCCGACATTCACAGAAGCCTGGTGCGTCGCTCACGCGTTGACGCTTGGGCAGCGCGTCAGGAGCAGACATATGAGTCGGGGAACTTTGGCTAACATTTTTTATTTTATGTGTTTCGAAGGTTTGTTTGCCATAATTAAAACATAAAGAGATCTCGATAATATTGCCTCAACACAATACATGGGATCTTTTAGAGAGGGCATTTATTCGGAGATATTGTCCTCCTTCAAAGACGACCAAGAAGATGGAAGAGATAAGGAATTTCATACAAGGGAAGGATGAGACATTATATGAAGCTTGGGAAAGGTTAAATGACCTTCTTTACATGTGCCCAACGCATGATCTCAACAACTATCAGAAAGTCCTTATTTTCTACAAAGGGTTAAACATCCCTTCCCGCCGAATGCTCGACTCTCAAGGGTCGATCCCTATGATGCCACCAGCATAAGCCCTTCGCTCAATACAAATGAAGGCAAACCATTCACAAAATTGGTATGATGGAGCGACCACTTGACTGACGAATAGCAATAGGATGGATTGCATTGGTGACATAACCAAAAGAATTGATAGACTTAAATGTGATATGAAGAAGGTTAAGGACAACATTCATGCTATACATGAATGTTCTCTCCAAGAAGAATACAAAGCATATGAGCAGGTCAAGTATATGGAATCCTTGGAGGAAATCATCAACAAATATTGTGAAGAATCAAGGAAGACGCAAGACTCAAATTGTGAATCGATTAGGAAGTTCAAGGAAACCACAGACTTGAATTTAAAAAAGCTCGATGCTAGGAGGATGAATGTAGAAGTGAAGTTTTCAAAATTAAACCAAATAGTCCTGGAAAGTAAAAAGAATGAGGTAGAAAAAGCCAATGCAATAATGGGAAAGATCAAGGAAGTCAACAAGGAGCCAGTTCCTCGTAATTTACGTAATGTCAGGCCATATGTACCACCTATCCCATTCCCAGGACATTTGAAGGTTGTGAGGAATGAAGAAACAAGCAAAGATCAGTTGAAGATGATAGAAGCCAGGAGTTTACAGGGTGATGAAGCAATTCTACAAGCTAATGAGAAAACAACTACAACACAGAATGGTAACACTTCTAACTCGTTTTTCATTCATACTAACGATCTTGCTAGTTTTCCCATACAGGTTGCAGAAATGATGGATGATGTAGTGCAATCATTAACCTTACAAACCATTCTTATCAGACCACCCGATGATGGTTATGTTACACCGGCTACTAAACCAATTTTGGTTTAGCTTGAGAAGGAGTTAGGAGGTGAAGTCATATACACTACCATGAATAACAAGGAGGCAAATGAGGCATGGAAGCCAATCACTCAACCACAACACGGAGTGTTCAAATCAATGAATCCATCAGTCAAACTGGGTAAAGTAAGTAGGGAAATGAAATCTCCTTTAAGGTATAATTTTAATTTATCATTTCTCTATCCCATAGCAAATTCACACCCTCACAGTGTTTATAAATATTTTCACCCACACTTGATTTCAAGTGAGGGGATGAACACCCTTTTACTCAGTAAATAAGGGTGGAGTCAAGCTTGTGACTCTGACAAAAACAAGTGCTTCGTGGGAGGCACCCCATGCCTATCTTTTTTTTTGTACTTTGGCTTATGATTTTATTAGTATAGTAGGTTTGGTATGTTTTGTTGTTACTTTTTGCAGGTAATCGAGAAAGATAGACGGTGGAGGAGCTAAATTTGGAGTTTTTACTCCAAGAATTTCCCTCAGAACACATTAACGATGTAGCTCAATTCCTGACTACGCCGTAGCATCCTCCAGGTGTCAGATGTCTATCAGGTTTACTCACTTACGGCGTAGTTCTCCATTCTCACTACGCCGTAGTTTTCTCCTGTACCAATTAAATTTTAAATTTTTTTTTATAACAAACATACTTTAACTTGTATTAGTTTCTAAATGAACTTTGTGGGTGTGTTCACTGTAAACCCTCACGAGACTTCACTCGTCCAACTTGGGACACCAAGTAGTTTAAAAGGCTTGTTGCATACGCTAAATGCAACCGTGATTCCCACGAAAGTGAGTTAGGATTTCCATTTTTCATTTATTTTTATTTTTAGGTTTTATGCTTGTGGTAGTTACTTGATTTCAAGGATATAAAGTTTGCTCACTAGGCGAAGTGAAGACATGTTTTCTCAAACATGATCCTTCTACCATTTTCAAGAGCAAATTTCAGGGAAGTTCTCATTCCAATTCTACTTATCTCCTTTATATTTAGTATTTACATACAAAAGGGACTTTGGACATTTCAAGTGGGGGGATGGGAGTAGAATTATAACTTGAACTTTATTTGCCCCACTTTTTTCTAGTTTATTTTGAAAAATTATGATATTTTTAAAATTTTGATATCTTTTTCCGAACCTAACTAGAATAGACCTTAGCCGAGTACATTTAACCCTTAGAATCATGGTGAGGTTTAACCTATTCAGTTTCCCTTGATTTACCCCAAATCCACCCAAATTATGAGTGTGCCGGTAGTTTGTAGACTTTAGAACTTGGCCTTTACATCATTTTGAGACCATAGACAAGTAGTGTGTTGAGTTTTCTTAATAGTTTTGGAAGAAACCTTTTGAAAAGGCAATATTTTAGGATTATCACCCAAACAGCCTATATGTGTGAGTTTATCGATTAGTCACATTGACTCTTCGACTCTCGCGTTTAAACCTTTTTGTTGTACTCATCTTTAGTGCAAGATACCTCTAGATACACCCTTTTGAGCCTATCCTTTCGTTTCTTACCCCTTATAATGAATGTTTCGATACACCTATTCGCCTTAGCCTATCGTGTAGTCTTGGTCTATGATTGGGAAGTCGCTACTTGCCCTAGTTTGAGGTTCGAGTTAAGAGATTCAGAAATCACGCCTAAGTTGAAGACCTATCATTGAAGATCATTTGAGACCCCACTTATTCCATGTATGATTCATCTCAAGTGGGGGGATGTATTTTATTATTTCTTGTAATTCATTATGGAAAAAAAAAATGTGAAATTCCGTATGTAGATAATTTATTTATAGTGCAACTTTGTATAGCACCTTATTTTGAGCTTATAAAGATTTAGTATCGAAGAGGCCACTTCGATCACATTTGAAGAATGAAGCTGTTGGTTCTTAATCACCAACATGAAGACCAAGTGTTGTGCCCATCATGACGTCTGCTAATGGCACACACAGTTATTATATGATCCAGTTTTTGCGTCCTGGAGCTTTATCATTGAATGAACGGCAAGTGGTAACGACTCGGTTGTAGGCTAAGACTATTTACTTTCATTTTTATTTTATACCATTTTTGTGAATCCCATGTCTTATCCTACCTTTTAGGTGAGAGATTTGAGCAGTCATTGGTGTCTTGCCCGGCGTTCCGGTCATTTACCAATGCCTTTGTCGCCTTCGCCATAGTATGTTAGTAACAACACTACACCAATAGCCTTATATATGTTCACCCAATATTGCCTTTAAAAATTGTTTCGATCTTAACTTTAGTGGTGGAGATTTGTGTAACCGCCAAGCCTATGATAGAATACATTCTATAACTGTGCGTTGAGTGATCACCCTGAAATTGACACTTAAATTAGAGATATCAGGAGTGTTTGTTCCCATTTCGTGAGGTGCTCGGCTTTGATATATTCTGGCATAGGAAGTTTTTAGATTCATATCTTCCAGTTTCTCGGGAGATATCTTTTTGAAAATTATTCTAATAAGATCTACTTGAGGGCAAGTAGAGTTCAAATGGGAGGATATTTGATAACATTAAATAGTTCCGATATATTAGCGTTAATTTTCCCCTATTATGCTCGTCTTTAATGCCATTTTACTAAGATATGTACTCTTATTTGTTTATATTTTATTTTCAGGGCAAAGATGAGCATTGGAACAAAAGGACGCGGATTTGGAAGGTTATTAATGAAAATATTTGAAGTGTGATGAATTTGCACTAACTACGGCGTAAATGATCTCTCTACCTACGCCGTAGCATCCATTTACACTGAAGACTAAAGTCAACGCTGACCAAAGACCTACGGCGTAGCCAACTTACTACGGCGTAGATGTGACTACGAGACTTCTACGGGCGTAGCAATCCTTATAGCTACGCTGTAGATCTTCCTACAACAATTACAAGAATTTTGTGATCCTTGATGGAGTTACGGCATAGTCCCTCATTTACGCCGTAACTTATCTTGAAGTTATGGCGTAGTTAAAGCTTAAATTATATTGGATAAACACATTTATGTGTTGGAATCTGTCAAAGGAATGAAGTAACACAAGGGCCTAAGTTGCAATATTGTTAATAAGAAAGAGGTGAAAAGCTGAATAAACTACTCCATAGAAGGCTTAATCCGCTACCCCCTAGCAAAAATGTACACTAACTACGCCATAGTAGGAAAATCCGCTACGCCCTAGCAAAAATTTGCACTAACTACGCCATAGTAGGAAAAATCCGCTACGCCGTAGTTTTATAATTTGCTACGCCGTAGTTGGTTCAAACCCTATAAATAGAGGCTGAATTCTGCACTATTCATCATCTCTTTTCCTCCCTTCCAAGGGGCGATTAGGGCACCATCACAAAGCATTTTCCAGCAACAACCAACTACTTTCCAAGGGAGAATTTACGTGCAATCACCATCATTATTAGTGTTGGGTTTTAGGATTCTACTTCTGAGAAACTATCAAAATGTCAATCTACTGCTGTATACTGAATCTGCTGTTGAATGCGGAATCTGCTGCTAGTATGAAAGTGCTGCTAGAAGGATTGCAAGACTCTGCTGCTCAGAGATTATTATAGAAACGAGTCTTGTAATTATAGTAAAGATTGTATAAATATTCTATAGGTTTAGAATATATCTTTTGTTTTGTGTAAGAAGTCATTGTAAACCGTGTAGGGTTCCTTGTCTATAAAAGGAGATCCCTAGGGTTAGAACATACGTGTCTGTGAAAAAAGTCGAATCACTTCAAGGTTGTAAACCCTAGCATTGTTAAGAGTGCTCGTATTAATATATTGAAGTGTTTAAGTGTGATAACATTGTTCTTGTGTTCATCTTAAGTTAAACAATATATTCCGCATATTGTTTAAGTTGGTTACAATATAACTCAGCTTCTATATAAGATCTATTGCTCAACTGGGATCAACAAGTGGTATCAGAGCTTGTGATCTAGAAGTTGTGATCAAGAAGAACTCAAGTACTCTCAAAATCTGTTCTTAACCTCAACTGAAGTCATGGGTGATGACACTCATATGGTTACTACCTCCAAGGTGCCAATGCTCAAGCAAGGAGAATATGAGCTTTGGAAGATGCGAATCAGGCAATATATGCGCATGATTGACTACAGGATGTGGAATGTTGTCCTGGAAGGTGACAAATTCCCTGTGGTTGTTGATGGGAAGGAGGTACCTATCAAAGGCAAGGAAAATGAAGATCAAAGGAAGCTGGAAATCAAGACTCACAGTATTCTAATGATGGGAATACCTAATGAATATCAGATGGATTTTGAAGGCTGTGAAACTGCTAAGACTCTTATGGATGCTGTTGAGACAAGATTTGGTAGCAATGCTGCTACCAGAAAGTCAAGGAAAAATGTCTTAAAGCATCAGTTTGAAAACTTCACTGCTCTAAGTGGAGAGAATCTTGATGGTACCTATAACAAGCTTCAAAAGCTTATAAGTCACTTGAAGCTTGTGGGCTACACAGTTCCTGAAGAAGATATTAATCTCAAGTTTCTCAGAAGCCTTGCACCAGAATGGAGCATGCATACTATTGTGTGGAGAAACAAAGCTGATTTTGAAACAATGAGTTTGGATAATCTCTACAGCAACTTGAAAGTATATGAATCTGAGATGAATATCTCATCTAGTTCATCTAGTTCATCCTCTGCTGCTCAAAATATAGCTTTTGTGTCTTCTAAAACTTCTAACTCTTCANTGCATACTATTGTGTGGAGAAACAAAGCTGATTTTGAAACAATGAGTTTGGATAATCTCTACAGCAACTTGAAAGTATATGAATCTGAGATGAATATCTCATCTAGTTCATCTAGTTCATCCTCTGCTGCTCAAAATATAGCTTTTGTGTCTTCTAAAACTTCTAACTCTTCAGACACTCACTCTACTGCTTATGGTGTATCTGCTGCTAGCACTAGCAACTCTGCTGCTAGTTCAAACAACAGTGATACTATGAGTGATGTTGCTATTTGTGCTTTCTTGGCTGATCTTACTACAGGTACTCAAGTTCTAAATCAGGATGCTGATCATATTGATCCTGATGCTCTTGAAGAGATTGATTTGAAGTGGCAAATGGCTATGTTAACCTTGAGAGCAAGAAAGTTCTAGAAAAGAACTGGCAAAAAGCTCAAGTATCAGCCACAAGGTAACATGGGATTTGACAAGTCATTGATGGAGTGCTACAACTGCAATAGAAAGGGGCACTTTGCCAGGGAATGCAGAGCTCCAAAGAAGAATGTAGAGACTCCCAAGAAAACTGAAGATGAGTCAAAGTCTTCTACTGCTTTGGTGTCTTGTGATGGGGTGGGTGACTATGACTGGAGTGACATGGCTGGAGAAGAACCACATCAAGGTTTCATTGCTGAAGAGAAGACGCAAGGGCATAACTTTGCTCTTATGGCCTATGCTTCTTCATCATCTGGTTCTGACTCTGAGGTATCCAATCAGTCAAATGATTCTACTTGTTCTTTTCAATCTTGTGTTGACACTATAGAAGAACTTAAATCTAGGAATGATAGTCTTAGGCAAGAAGTTGAGTCCCTAAAACTTGATAACTTAGGTTATAATGTAGGAATTCAAAATGTTGAGAGAAGACTTGAATATCTTAAAGATATGGAGTTTGAATATGTTGATAGAATTAATATACAGGATGGTGAGCTTTTTGTTAAAAATGCTGAGATTGAAACACTTAAAAGAAAATTAACAGAAGCAGAACAGGCTAGAGATGAGGCTCTTGAAGATAAAGAGAAACATATTGTAAGAGTAGAAAAACAAAAGTTTGCTTCAACTGCCATAGATCATACTATTAAGTGTCAATTAATGAGAAAAGGTAGTGGCATAGGATACAATGAAGTAGCTCCTCCAATGAAAAGTGCCTTTGCACCACCAGGAAAGGAATTATCCTTCATTAATATAACTGAAGATATCAAACCTAGTGAAGAAACCAGTAATGTGCCTATTCAAACAACTAGGGTTGATAATAAAAAGTTTTCTGATGAACCTATCATTGAAGATTGGGCTTCAGATAGTGAGGATGAACAGACTGAGCCAACACTAAGTGTTAAACAGGAAGAAATTCCTAAAGTTGATGAGTCTAGAGTTAATCAGGTTAAGTTTCTGAAACCTGTGCTAGGTCATAATATGTCTAGAAAAGTTGTTGAGTATAATGAGGTACCTAGACATTACATGAGGAGGTTTATTAACAAGCCTAGGGGTAATCAAAGAAATTTCAATAACCTAGTTTCTCATAAATTAGGGGATGATTTTCAATTGAAAAAGGAGGCATGTTATAAATGTGGTAGTTTTGAGCATCTCATAGCAAATTGTAAGGACTACCAAAAACCTGTTTGGAACCAACATACAAGAGTGAATCATCAAAATTTTTCAAAAAGGACTCACTCTCCTTCCAAAAGACAAATGGTTCCAAGAACATTTTTATTGAGATCTGGTGTTACTAGATCCACTGTAAGTTCTCAAACAAGCAGGCCTTTTCATAATAAAACAACTGATCCTACTGCTAATGCAAAAGTAGACTCTGCTGCTAAGGCAAAAGACTCTGCTGCTGTTTCAAAAGTCATAACAGAAACAGTTGTTGGAAATCATTTTTATGCTGTAAAGGCCTCAACTTGCTGGACTTGGAAACCAAAATCAAATGCTTTATCTAAAGTTTCTAATACCAGCAGTGCATCAATGGACCTAACTAAGTACAACTATGTTGATGCACAGGGCAGATCCAAGTCAGTAATGGCTTGGGTAAAAAAGAGAAACTAATTTCTCTACTTTTTATGTGTAGGGCAATCTTCAAGATGATCTAAAAGATAAAGGAATTGTTGATAGTGGTTGCTCTGGACATATGACAGGAGACATATCCCAACTTGAGGATTTTGAGCCAATGGAGAATGGTGGATATGTTGCCTTTGGTAATGATGTCAAAGGAGGAAAGATTATAGGTACTGGTACAGTCAAAACAGGAAGTTTGGATTTTGAAAAAGTGTTCCTTGTGGATGGACTTAAGTTCAACCTCTTTAGTGCCTCACAGATGTGTGACAAAAGAAATTTTGTTCTTTTTACTGACACTGAATTTCTTATCCTTTCTCCTGACTTTAAGTTGCCAGATGACAAATTTGTACTACTAAGAGTCCCTAGATCTGATAACATATACAGTGATCATATAAAGAACATAGTTCCCAAAAGAGCTTTAACTTGTCTGCTTGCAAAGGCCACTATTGATGAATCCAAATTATGGCACTGAAGACTTGGACATTTAAATTTCAAAACTATGAATAAATTGGTAAAAGGAAATCTTTTAAGAGGTTTACCTTCAAAAGTTTTTGAAAATCTTGAAACCTGTGTTGCCTGTCAAAAGGGTAAACAACACAGAGTGTCATTTAAGTCCAAAGTTGTTAATACCATTACCAAGCCTTTACATTTGCTTCATATGGATTTATTTGAACCTATTTATGTGAATAGTCTGAATAAGAAGCAATATTGCCTAGTTGTCACAGATGATTTTAGCAGGTTTACATGGGTGTTCTTTCTAGCTTCTAAGGATGAAACCACTGAGATTCTTAAAGAATTCATCACTATAATAGAAAACTAATAAATCATAAAGTTAAGATAATCCGATGTGATAATGGAACTGAATTTAAGAATTATGCTATGAATCAGTTCTGTGTGGGTAAGGGTATTTTAAGACAATACAGTGTTGCTAGAACTCCTCAACAAAATGGTATATCAGAGAGGAGAAATAGGACATTGATTGAGGTTGCTAGGACTATGTTGTCAGACTCTAAGTTACCTATACCTTTTTGGGCTGAAGCAGTGAACACTGCCTGCTTTGTGCAAAATAGGAATAAGGTAGTTAAGCCTCACAATAAGACCCCTTATGAACTATTCCATGGTAAAAAGCCAATGATAGCTTCCTTTAGACCATTTGTGTGTCCTATTACCATCTTAAATACCAAAGACCAGTTAGGCAAGTTTGATGAGAAGGCTGATGAAGGTTATTTTGTTGGATATTCTATAAATAGTAGAGCTTTCAGGGTGTACAACAAGAGAACAAAATTTGTAGAGGAGAATTTGCATATTAAGTTTCATGAGAATAAACCTAATAATGCAAAGACAGAACCTGAGTGGTTGTTTAACATTGATATGCTAACCAAAACCATGAATTATGAGCCAATGATTGCAGGTGTAGATACTAACCATGATGCAGGTACAAAAGACACTGTTTCTGGAGCTAAAGATGCAAAGAAATACACACCTCAAGAAGAGTTTGTTTTGGTTGAAAAATAGAAGATTGGTCCAACTATCATTTCCACTCAGGAGACCAACAGCTCACAAAATGATCATTCTCCCAAGGGAGATGGGGGGGAAGGTATGAAATCATCTAGTGAAGCACAGATGGTAAATGATGAGCCACTTTTTGATGGTGTCACAAAGGAAACTACTTCTAGCAGTAGTTTGTCTAATTCTGCTACTACACCTACAGACAACTCTGCTGCTACACATGCAGACAATTCTGCTACTAAGCAAACTGCTTCTCCAGCAACACCTAAGTTTCCTACAGTTGACACACAAGGCATATCCTTGATTGATACATCTTCTCAGGATGATCCAGAGATGCCTGGATTGACAGAAATATATGAAGATACAGATGATGAAGCTCTTGAAGGTGAAATTTTTGGTGCTCAAACTGACTTCAACAACATGGAACTCAACATTCTTGTCAGTCCTACAAAGACAACAAGAATTCATAAGCATCATCCAAAGGAACAAATTTTGGGTGATCCATCATCAAATGTTCAAACAAGGAATAAGACAAAGGAACTGCTTCACAAAGGTTTCTTTGCTAGATCTTTACATTAAAGAAATAGCCATAAAGATCTACAGAATTGCCTTTTTGTTTGTTTTCTATCACAAATAGAACCCAAGAATGTATATAAAGCCTTACAAGAATCAAGTTGGGTGGAAGCTATGCAGGAGGAACTTCTACAATTCAGATTACAAGAAGTTTGGACCTTGGTTGATCTACCTAATGGAAAGAGGGCTATTGGAACAAAATGGGTTTTCAGATGCAAAAGAGATGAAAGAGGCATTGTGATTAGAAACAAAGCAAGACTGGTTGCTCAAGGATACACACAACAAGAAGGCATTGATTATGATGTAGTATATGCACCTGTGGCAAGGATTGAGGCCATTAGACTGTTTCTGGCATTTGCTTCATATAAAGATTTTGTAGTATATCAAATGGATGTGAAAGGTGCTTTTCTGTATGGGGAGATCAAAGAGGAGGTTTATGTGACACAACCACCTAGTTTTGAAGATCCAGATTTCCCTGATAAAGTTTATAGGGTTGATAAAGCACTGTATGGTTTGCATCAAGCTCCCAGGGCATGGTATGAAAAGTTGTCAACCTACTTGCTAGACTGTGGTTACACTAAGGGTAGGATTGATAAAACTTTGTTCATTAAAAGGAACAAAAATGATATTCTGTTGGTTCAAGTCTATGTTGATGATATCATCTTTGGTTCTACAAGCAAAGCTATGTGTGAGGAGTTTGAGAAGATAATGAAAGACAAGTTTTCCATGAGTTCTATGGGAGAACTTACTTTCTTTTTGGGATTACAAGTGAAACAAAAGGAAGATGGCATATTTATTAGCCAAGATAAATATGTGGCTGATATTTTGAAGAAGTTTGGATTCACAGATGCCAAGCCTGCAAAGACTACTATGGAAAAAGACAAACCATTGCTTAAAGATGAAGAAGGCAAAGATGTGGATGTTCATGTGTATAGATCAATGATTGGTTCATTGATGTATCTTACAGCATCAAGACCAGACATTATGTTCTCTGTTTGTGCATGTGCAAGATTTCAAATTACTCCTAAAGAATCACATCTCAATGCAGTCAAGAGAATCTTTAGATACTTAAAGCATCAACCAAAATTGGGGCTTTGGTATCCTAAGAATTCACCATTTAAGTTAGAGGCTTACTCTGACAGTGATTATGCTGGGTGTTGCTTGGATAGAAAATCCACAACAGGAGGTTGTCAATATCTTGGAAATAGGTTGGTGTCATGGCAATGCAAGAAACAAACTGCGGTGGCAAATTCTTCAACAGAAGCTGAGTATGTGGCTGCTTCTAGTTGTTGTGGTCAAGTGCTTTGGATGCAAAATCAATTACTGGACTATGGGTACAATTTTATGAACACCAAAATATTTATAGACAATAACAGTACTCTGTGCATAATTAAAAATCCTGTTTTTCACTCTAAAACAAAACATATTAAGATAAGACATAATTTTATTAGAGATTGCTATGAAAAGAAGTTGATTCAAATTGTTAAGGTCCATACTGATCAAAATGTTGCAGATCTACTTACCAAACACTTTGATGTGGGTAGATTTCGATATTTGATTGCAAGTATTGGAATGATCAATCTTTAGAAAACTTATCTCTATATCTTATTGTAAATTTTTGTAAATGGATTTGTGCTGTTATTGCTCTTAAAAGTTTGTTCTCATTGCTAAAAGTGAATCTGCTGCTAAGTCTACTCTGCTGCTATTGGACACTCTGCTGCTGAGTTAGATTTTGCTATTGTAGACTTGTTTGTTTTGTGGTTTTGGACTAATCTTTTGCAGGTTAAGGTTAACATGGATGTACAAGAAAGTAATTAAACATAAAAGTAAAGTTCATTCCATGGATAAAAGATGCAAATTACAAAGAAAGTTCATACAAAACACAAAAGGATCTACATCACATGATTTCTCCTAAGAAGACTACTCCATAGGTCCTTTTCCTTTGTCCTTAGGATCTGGCATCTTCTTGTGTACTCTCCTGGCTTGCATCTTCTCATCCCACAACCTTGGATAAGCAAGCCCCAACACAACCTTGAGGGGAGGTTTTCTTGATGACTTGGAGGATTCAGAAACAGGAATGGGAGCCATTGATGCCAAAGCTGCTTCAAGAGCATGTGCAAGAGCGTTTGGAAGCTTTTTGGCAAGCTCAGAAGTATTTTCCTTTTAAGGAGCTCTTGATGTTCCTTCACCCCTTCTGTTGGTGGGTAATTGATATCTTTGATGACATGGAAGATAAGCAGCATTGATATCATACTTAAACTTCCTAGCTTGTTCTTTTGTCCTCATTCTATTACGAGGAGGACGATATGGTGGAAGAAAGGGTGAAAGTGACATAGTGTCAATTAGGAAGTCAAAGTCAGAATCAGAAGAATTAGAAGAAAGATTGATGACTTCGCGTTTAGGTGCCATGTGAAAGAGTTTGTTTTGGAATGAGATTGATTTTTACCGTGGAAAGATTGATTTGCTATATGGAAGAGATTAGGGTTTGATTTGAGATAAAATTGGAAGTGATCGGATTCTCTTTTTATAATGGATCAAATTCGGGAAAATAATTAATGCGTGGTTGTAAATTACTATTAATTAAGGATAATAAATGGAAGGTTTGACTTTTTGACCGTTTGGTCAAGAAGTATCAAAGTTCAGTCAACTCTGCTGCTAGTTATAAAACTCTGCTGCTGGTGCTGCTGCTACTTAGGGTTCTGCTGCTCGGTTTAAAAGTGGAATGCCGGTTATGTAACTTCCCAAATCAGTTTAAAAACCTAATTGATTCTCACAATTAGTTTTCACACGATCCTAATTGAAGTCTAAGCGCATATAACCATTCCATTATCATCAAAATCACAATTCCCCAAATTCATAAACCCTATCATCATGGAGATTACACGTACTTGGGCCAGAGATCACAACAATGTCGCACTTCTTGATGCCTCCTTGGTGCCTGATGAGTTCACAGAGATGGTACATTTTCTTAATGCTACTTCCATTAGGTATGTATTAACTATGAACCCAACTATATATCAATCCTACATTAAACAGTTCTGGCATACTGCCAATGTCAAAACTTACAAAAGGGAAACATATATTGTTGCCAAGGTTGATAATCAAAAGGTCCTTGTGAGTGAATCATCTATTAAAGAGATTCTTCTCTTTGATGATGAGGATGCTCCTAAGGTTCTTGTTAAAACTGACATTTTTGAAGGTTTAAAAGCTTTGGGATATGAGAGGAAAAATGATGGTTTAAAGTTTCAAAAAGGTCTTCTCTGTTCTCATTACAAATTTTTGGTCCATAATCTTTTACATTGTTTGAGTTCAAAAACATATGGGTGGAATGAGTTCAGTGCACCCATAGCTTCTGCAATGGTGTGTCTGTGCAATGGAGACCCATTTAATTTTTCAAACTTGATTTTGGAGGGTATGGCAAAGTCAATCAGGGAAAAAGGGACATATCTACTTTATCCTAGATTTGTTCAATTGTTTGTTGAAAACCAAATTTCTAAAGTAAGAATACATAAGGCTGTCTATGAAGCTATACCTTTAGTGCCTAAAATGTTTACTTTCATGGTTAAAAATGGAAAAGGTTTTTCAGGGAAAGTTACACCACTTTTACCTTATATGGTGCAACTTGTGCAAAACAATCAGGGTGAAGGATCAGCAAACCCCACTGATTCCCAACACACACCCACTTTTGAAGGTTCAAATGAGGTTTCATCTCCACACACTAAAAAGACCCAAACACATAGGACAACCTCAAAGGACACTGAGCATTCTCAGGCCAATGTCAAGATGGAAGTACCAGATGAGACTGTCTTAGGTGATGGAGAAGACAGATTAGCAAGGGCAGGACAGTGATAACATAAGTAAGACCCAAACCAAGGCAACATCTAGTGAGGAAGATTCTTCTGAATCTGAATCCAGTGATGGTAACCCTAGCCAAATGGAAAATACAGGGGGTTCAGGTGATCAAACTAGGTTTGATACTGAGCTTAAGTCCAAAGATTCACCTCTCAGGGAAGGTAACACATCCCGAAGTGATGAGGACAGATCTGCAACTAAGGAATTGATGGATGACTTTGTACAAAGTGACAATGTCAATGATTCACCTCTCGGACCAGGTAATACAGGTCGAAGTGATAAGACTTGTAACACCCCAACCCGACAACGGCTAAAGTGTCACATTCATGGTGTCAATCAGAACAAACACAAGCATAAACTTTAATAATACAAATGGATACAAGAGTTACAAAAGGTTCCATGATAAAGGAATACAATATCAAAACTAAGTACAAAAAGACTAATCTAAAGCATCTTCAGAACCACTATTAACTCATCTAGCAATTCCTCTCTAAAAGCTCCTATTTGCACTCTTCACCCATGACCCAGCTTCCTTCTAAAACCTGCCGCGGGAGAAAGAAAACGCGGCTGAGCTTAAAAAGCCCAGTGAACAGATATAACAACAAAGTAATATGGAACAGAAAAGAAAGACAGAATATGTTGCATT
>LBNU01005602.1:138290-162956 GCA_014162995.1 Artemisia annua | reverse complement strand
CCACATAAGTCCATCAAGTATCACAAAATTACCATTTTAGTCCCTTACCATTAATTTAAGCCAAAATTAGGTATTTACATAATTAGTCCCTTAGGTTTCCAAATTAACAAAATAATCCTTAGCAATTTCATATCAACATTTTAGCCCCTCAATTTCCAATATTTACACAATTTATCCTCCACATTAAAACATGTATGAAACACCCTCAATTAACATAATTTACAAAACAGGCCCCTCTAGTTTAATTAATTTCAAATCGAATTACATAATTAACCAAAATGACAATTTAAATCCAATACTTACAAAATATGCATCTTAGGTCCTTATAGTTATTTTTCCCATTAATCTAATGTATTTAGAAGAGTTACAAAAATGGTCCCATACTTTCATAAATTACAAAACAACCTTTTAACATTATTTATTTCAAATCCGTTTTGAGCAAAAATCCAATTCATAAGCCCTAATTTTTCCCAAACCCTAAAATAATTATTATACAATCACTACATTTATTATGAACCAGAAGAATTATGAAAACCCTAATATTTGGTAAAGAACCCTTTTTCCTACATTATCTCTTTTTGCCGATTTTACACAATTCCACACTAGATTATTTTAAGCCTCAACCAATTCAACCACAATTTTTACAGGTAGCATATATATCATAGAAGTCCAGAAAAATCAGATCTCAAATCACAAAATTCATTTAGACCGATTTATCCATTTTGCATGAAATTAGGGTTTTAGTTAGGATTAATTTCGTATGGCAAATTTAACATGCATGGATTGAATTTAACATTTTATACAGATCATATAGAGTATAGAGAGTGATAAAAAAATACCCCAAAGTGCTGGATCAAAAGGAACAAGGCTGTGTGAGTTTATGCTTCTCGGCTAGGGTTTTTCGACACAAATAAACCAATTTCTGGAACCCGAGCAATCCACCACCTTAACCAGTATTTTTCCCACCTTCCTTAGGATAGAAAAAGTCCAAGAAAAATATCCAAGATCTTCAGAAACTTTTGGAGCCGTTACTTTTGATTTTAGGGTGTTTTTAGGGTTTGTTTTGGTGTAAAAAATGATTTTGGGAAGTATATAGGGAATTGGGACTGATCTTGCCCGATTTTATGGGGCTAAGAATGAGAGGAAATCAGAAAAATAGCCTTCCTAATTTATCTTGTAATTATCTCTTTATTTTCATAATTTAGGAACAATTTTTAATACATTTTGGGCTTATAAATATTAATTAGGCATGCCACACATTTTATTCAGGTTCTAGATATATTAAATGTCCCGAAAAAATTAATAATTATCATTTGTTAAAGCTTTACAAGTGTTTGGGATTTTATTTGTATTTTATTTAAGCTTTTATTTAGTTTTTAAATTACAAGGGCATTTTGGTCATTTTGCAAAGTTTTAAATTTCAGGTATTACAGCTGCCATGCGAACAAATCCTTGTTCTTTCTCAGCAACTCGGTTAAACTTCTCCTACATTCTTTCGAGAAATCGTTCCCAATGGTAACCAACTGTTCAGGGTAAGCTGGGTTGACCAAGATATCTTCCGTTGAGCTTGTCGCTGGATCAACAATTTCTGCCTCTTGGGGCTCGTCCTTGTGTGACTTCCGGTTGACCTGTTTTCTTCCCACCGTCTACATTCTAACACCATAGCCTGTCCGGACGTCAACGTTGCTATCCCCTTCGGCGTAGGAAACTTGGCCATAGAATGGATTGTAGACGGAATGGCTCGAAGTTCTTTTAGCCCATTTCTGCCTAGGATTACATTGTAGGGGGATGGTGACTGTACCACACAAAACTTCATGGTTGTTTTTCGATACATCCCCCGGTCGCCGAAGCACACGTCCAGTTCAATCTTTCCAAGCGGTTTACTAGTTTCACCAGAGAATCCTACAAGAGATGGGCTTGTTTCTTTGAGGTTGGACCTTATATCTGAACTAGGATTCTAGAAACAATGTTCCTACATCACGTTGACGGACGCCCCCTCATCAACGTATATCCTCCGAACCAAGTATCTTTCAATGTTTCCCTCGATAATAATCAGCTCATCTGACAGGTCTCCGGCAGTTATAGCAGGAAAAACTATCAGAACCTTCATCCATTCTTCATCGTACCCACCGTAACTCCGTTTTCTGCTCTTCAGATAACCCCTAATCATGTTAATGACCTTGGCTTTCCCTCATTCGTTTCTTTAGGGTGGGTCCCTTCTTCTTCCCGTTTCCCGCTGTTTAAAGTCCTGTAGAAGATGATCTAACTTTCCGGATTCCAGAGCGAATTCAAGTTGCTTTTTCAGTTGATAACAATCATTGGTCAGGTGACCGTTTTCTTTGTGATATTCAAAGAATTTATCCATGTTCTCTCTCTTGGGTCGATTTCCAATAAGGCGAGGGCTGGCAGATTCAAATGATGTTCCGTGGCTAGAATTTCCCTTGGGAGCTTCGTAAGTAAACCAAGACTCAGACGCTGGCCGCCTTCTCTTGGAGCCTCAGCAGGCTGGTAATCTTGGCGATGATAATCACCGCGAGCTTGGTCTCTTCGGGGTGCCACATAAGGATGGTACGTATCTTTCTGCTGGTAGTTGTTCTTCCTTTCCCCTCTTGGTTTTTCGTTCTTGAAATTTCCCTTCTTCCTGTTTGGATCGAAACCTTCACCCCGGGGAAGTTCCGTACTTCGGTATGCTTCTTCTGATCTGATGAAATCGTCCACGCGGGTGAACATTTTAGTTACCAAGCGGGGAACTTTATCGGAAAATTTCTTTGCTAAAGCAGGACATTTGTGAGCTCCCATAAAAGCAGAGATACGCATGATCTCCGGAACCCCACTGATGAAACTGGCCTCATCAGTCCATCTTTCTTTGAAATCAGATAACGATTCATGTGCCCTTCGGACAATCTTGGTGATCTCCGATGGGTCTTTAGTACATTTCTTTCGGAGAGAAAATCTGGTTGAAAACTGTTCCCTTAGTTCATTCCAACTGTTGATACTTCCCGGCTCTAATCGTTCAAACCAGCCTCCAGCAGCACCATCTAGAGTCTGCTGAAACATGAGGCACCAGGTGGGCATCGACCACTGTCCTTGATTTGCTGCCCCGGTAAATCTTGTGAGGTGGTCGTTCGGATCCGTCGAACCATCAAAAAACCTCATTTTCAAAGGCATCACATAGTTTTGCCCATACTCCACTATTCGGTGGGTAAAAGGAGATCTGGCCATTTCCTTGAATGGCTTTTTCAAATCTTCATCTTCTTCTACCACTTTCTCTTTCCCTTTGCCAACATCCTCTCCATCTCTGAAATCGAGACGTATCGGTCTGAGTATGTTCTCTCCCCGAGCATTGTGTTTCTTAATCAGCTCGGTCAGGGACGCTACACGGCCTAGAATAAGTTCTTGTAGGTTACGAGAATCGTTATCCGGACCATCTTGGTTATCAGTGTTATTGTTGTTATTGGCTCTGCTGCCTCCGGTTTGAGGTATTGGGGTGTGAAAAGGAATAGGGCCGGTCATTCTTTCGTTCAGGTAGAATGAATAACGTGTCCCACGGATGGCGCCAATTTGTTGAAGTAAAACCTTGCTGGGGTCTAACTTCTTTGATAATCCTTTGGAAGTGTCCTCCGGATGTGGTTTGTACCTACACACGAAACACGCACGTTAGTCTCGCCTTGGGTTTTATCCCAAGACCAACCTCCGGCATGAGAGTAAGAATAGGGTAATACGAAGGGTAGAGCAATAAATGAGAGTAAATGCTATATGTGTGTGTTAGTTGTTCATATTAGATGAGGTAGGGGTATTTATACTACCCATACCTCGTTACCTGTGTTGTCTAGGGACTAAGCGAGACAAGCTAGGCCTAGCCTAGATCGTAGGTGCCAGGCTGTTCGTGAGACATAATCCCGAAAAATCTGGGATGGCGGCGCGGCGGCGGTTCGTACTATTAACTGGATAAAAGGGGTTTACTATTCGAATGGTTCGGTCGTGACCTTCGGCTATGCTATCCGGCTACGGTCAACAAAACCGGACGGCAGTTGAAAATCCTGAAGGTATGAACCTTTCGGGCACATATGCCAACGTTTACTTTATAAGATCTCCATGAAGTGAGATCATCTTTCCTATGTGGAAGTGTTCCTATTCATCACTGCTATCTAAAAGCTTGTTTCTTAATGCAACTTATGTTAAAAACCAGCAATTGACTTACAAGCTTGCTATGCCTAACAAAACAACTTAGTCGTAAGATAATACGGAGTATTAATCAAAGTTAAATATACACAACTACCTAACGAACATAAAGTTTCAATAGAAGAACTCCTCGATCACAAAGATTACAATGTGATATGACAAAGCACTATGAGATCTATTGATGACCTTATTCTTGGAGAAACATCTTTTAATTCGTGATCTTTAAAGCATTAAAGACATAGCGAATACTCTTCGAATTTTTACAGTACCCTCTGTTATTTGACAAAGGGGCCTTTTTTCCAAATGAAATAATGGATAGGTATATAAAGAAAAGGTAAAATTTGGAAAAAAGCTATCAAACCCTCGTTACATTTCTGTCTTATTTCACTGTGTTCTCGACTTCTCGTGTATCATTTAAGGAAGGAAATGAATGAAAATTAAGAGAAACAGAAAAAATTGTGTTCTCGAAAATTGGGTTGAATAAGAAAAGGAAAGAGACCGAAAAAGTAGTGAGATTTAGTTGATTTTGAAGTAAAGTGTTTTCTCTCAAAATTGGGCTTTGAATGTTTACTTTTTATTTCTTTACCTTTTCTTACTCAAAAAACTCGATAACTGAGCATTTGAGCAGTTCAATTTTTTTCAATGTCATCTTCATTTAAATTTGTTTTCGATCGTATTTTCAGTTCATAAATCATATTTTTTATTTAGTCTTTGCTTTCTTCCATGTGATGATGTGAAGGATTTATATGAAACATAGTTTTCTCTGTCACACCTTTTAGCAGACCAAGTTTTTAACTTTTTGCCTATGAGAAAACACAGTATGTGATGGAGCCAAGTTTAACTATTCAAAATGCTTGAACTTGTGATAAAGCATTCAAGCTAAAGTCATATTAGTTTGTTCGTTTTTCTTTGCGTCAATAACTTGAGATCAAATAGTTTTTGACATATTTCGAAATAAACCGTAACAAAGCAAAATATGGCTAGGACATGCAACGTCTGAGTTAATCAAAATTGTTAGGAAATTTAATTTTCAGAATTTTAAATTGCAAAGAAATACGATAACAAATGTGAAATTTTTTTGTTTATAAAGCCTATATGTGGGTTGAAAAATGATAAACCGATAAGAAAGTTATTTATACATGCATTATCAGTCTAATAATTTGTATTCCGACATAGGTTTATTGTGTGGTTCCAAACAAGAGAAACAAGCACATAACACATTTCTTTGTCTAGTTCCCTTTTAGTAGCAAACATCGGAATCCAATCACTTTGTCCTAAGCTATTCTCTATCTATGTAATTCCATTCTTTTCCCTAATTTCAATATTTTATTTTTTAATATTCACTCGTGCCAAACGCCCAAATCCGTATTGAATGGCCTACTGAAAGGCCCAGCCCCACATAAAACTATCTAAGAACTTAACTGGTTATTTAATTTCAAATATATTGCTCTACATTTTGAAAACAGACTATTAACTTTTGTGATTTCCAGCTAATGTTTATTCGTGTTTGCACTATGTGGTAAGGAGTGACAAGATGAGAATCTACAAATGAAGGTTCACGAAATTTGTTATTCATCTTCTCATCATCCCCTTCTCACTATCAAATATTAATGAAGAAAAATGATTGTCATGGTTATGGGTATGTTTTGCTTTAACAATAAGCCTATACATAATTATTAGTTTAACTACTTGAACAGTCATTGTTAATTTTATCATAAAGGTGATACCACTGTTAGTTAATAAGGTTGGTCAACTTGTGTCGGACTATTGGCTCATTAGTTCATCTAGCATTAGGGCATCGTCTATTTATTTTGTGTATTTATATGTTGACAAATTGCTCACAAATGGAGTATATGCACCCGAGCTAGATTGGGTGAGCAAAGGTGACAAATTCTTAATGAATGATGAAAATGGAGATGTGGTTGGCTTTGAGGAGGATGATGGAGTGCCTTTTGTTGAAGGCATTTTGAGAGGTGCACTTGGTGCTTGAGGAGAGGATGGTGATGAATTTGGTGAAGGACTAGTGTCTTCTTGAGTGAGGTCAATGAATTTGGTTTGAGGTGGTTTGATATTGATCTTTGACCTTTTGTTTGGTAGAGATAAAGAGGTACAGGAAGAGGCCATTGTGAGGATCTATTAACACACTCCTTATGTTGGTGATACTTTGAGTATATGCTAACTAGCACGCGGTATTTACTAGCTAACACTTAGAAGATTTGTTGTATGTGATGTATGAAACAGTAAACAATGAATAATGAATAATGGAATGAACAAAATGCTTCAATATTATTGATAATACGAGTGATCAAGTGTATCACTAGCGTTTACAACCTTGAAGCTTTTCACAATGATACGTATGACTTAGAGATATCATAACCCTAACCTAGGAACTCCTTTTATAGCACAAGGAGTCTTTTACAAGTAAACTATTATACGTATCAATCTAAACATATAAGATATACACAATATCTTTTGTATATATATATCACATTACACGTTTCCTATCAATATCTAATAAGCAATACAAACTCTGGTATACTAGCAGTACCAACTGACTTTGTACTGCTAGTGTTATCTTCAACAGTTGAAACTTTGTCTTTTGTCTGTTTGTACTGATAAGGATAATTCCCAACAGCCATTGTAAAGAATGAAGTGGAGATGAAGAATTATAAAGATGAAGATGAAGAGGAGGATGATGAGGAGGAGAAAGAGATAAGGAGTTTAAATAATCAAAGAAGACTATGGTTCGGGCAAAGCATGCATTAGGAATACTTTAGCACATTAGCTTGTTTAACTAAACATGGTAAATGTGGTGATAAACATGCAATGGGCTTAGGATTGCCGAAAGAAAGAGAACAGTGCAAAATCCGTGACCTAAGGCGGACGCTCCTTTAAATGTTGGACGGTCCTTTTTTGTTCCGGGACCGTCGCCTAGATAAAGGACTGCCGACAGTAAGTTTACAGATTTTGCCCAGTTTTTTATTTCTACAAACTTGTGCCTAGAACTCATCCTAATGGGTCATATAACTACAGAATCCTTCATAGTAGTATCTCAAGTACGAATCAACAAGCAATCTTGTAATTAAGACAACAGAGTCACATAAATAGCATGCATTCAAAATATAAAGGATTCAAGTCATAATAAGAGCTACAAAAGTTCAATTATAACATAAAGTACATAAGAAACATTTAGTCTCAGTCTTCCCAGATACGTCTCGCTTGATACATCCTTAGTTCCTCATCTAATACATCATCGATTGGTAATCTTACAGTATAAAGAAAGGATAATATATGTTGCTCGGATATTGGTTCCATGAATCGATAGAAAGGTTGGTATAGAGGATTTTGAAGGTACGGATAGGTTTTCATGAAGTAATTATAGAGACGAGTTAAGAGAATCTCATAGGGCATTAACTTATCATTGATGTCCTTGAGTTGCATTATTCGCTTAGCTAAGAAATATGCAAGATTGTAAGGTTGTCTTGTAAGAATACAGTAAAGCATGTGAGCACAGCATGCCGATACATACTCATTATCCTTAATGAGAAAAAATACATTCTCGCGCAGAATGATGCCATTGGTGGAAGGGATTGGCGAAGTTCAGTCATATGAATTTTATTTGGATGAAGGGTGTTAGATGATTTACAAAGTTACTCGATTATCTTAGTTGTAGAAGGCATGAATTTCCGATATGGACCTTCCTCTTCTCGACTTTCGTGAAGGGATTCAAGATCAGGTACTTCTGAATAGACACATTGCCCATGACATGGAAGTCTAAGGATTTGAGAAAATTGCTCAAGAGATATGGAGAAGCCATAATGACCTATGCAACACCTAAAATGTATCGAATTTTCTTTACTTCGTTTGATTTTGACTTCACTATAGAATTCTAGTATGAAATGAGGACAAATGGGTTTATTAATGTTAAGAAGAAAATCAAGACCTATTGTACGAAAAGCTCTATTAATGCGTTCCTTATCTTCATATGAAGGATCGATAAATCGACCCTCATGAATGTGTCCTATCTCGAGTTTTTTGAAGTTTTGGATAGACTTAGGTTGTGGGTGAGGTTCTAATGAAAGTTTTGGAATGTAAAATTGGGTTAGAATGTGATCGATGTTATATGTGTGTGGCATTTGCACCTACAATACAAATGACACGATCATGAGATTAACATGATATATATATTTCCCTGGTTTAATTTTTTTTAAATCTTGATTTTAAACCAATCAATATTTTCAATTTAATTTTTACTAGACACATCCATTTTAACAAAAACTAAACTCATGTTGATGCATGTTTATGATAATGTTTTTGATTTGTATTAACAATGTGTGATTACGTTTTTGTTACGTTTCCAAACCCAATTATTAATGACAAATTCGACTTGGTGATTATCATAGTTTTGGACACATTTCAATATATACTTCTCTTACCAATTCTTACGTCTAGATAGGAGTTAATAGTAGTACATTTCTTTGATTTAATGTTAATTGTAGTTAATTTCATGACAAATTGAAAATCCCCAATTTTTAATTTCATGTTCTTATGAACTGATTTGATAAAATTGACTTACATTTGATGATTAGTATGCAAGAGTGGTTGATAATCTTGGATTGAAAGCCTTTGATTTTAGTTTGATTGTTGTGATTAATTATTTAGGGGTGTTGGTTAGTTTCTCGCCACTACAGTTTAAAGATGGTGTGTTTGTATTTGTTTTACTTAGTGTGAAAGAGGGAAAACAGGGAACTAATGCAAATTACCAGACGCTCCTTTATCAGTGAGGGACTGTCCAGGGGACCGTCTTCTATTGAGGGACGTCGCCAGTAAGCTTCAAGAAAAGGTGAGAAATTTTACTGGTTTTCAGTTTTAGTCTTTTGAAAGGTATTTTCGTTAAGAACTTTTAAAAATGAAAGATTTTAGACAAAATGGATTTCTAGACACGATACGCACGAGTAGGCTTGAGGAAAGGGTGTTGAGTATAATCGAGACAAAAGAAGTAGAAGAGACTCAAGATTGACGACACGCTGAATTTGAGGTGGGAATAGAGTCGAGACAGAAGAAAAGGAAGAAATGTGAATAAGATGAGATTCAAATACGAGACTTGCATCGGGAAAGCTAAAAGTAAATCAAGTAAATGGTGAGACGAGAAATAGAGGAGAGAAGTAGAAAAGGGAGAAGATGTCGAAAACATCAAAAGTGTGCATCATCCATAGTGATTGATAGACATAGGATGGCGAAATTAATATGGTTGTGGTAAGACCATTATTTTCAAATATTTGCTTAAATCCCAAGGAGGATAAGCATTTAGACAAAATGTCTAATTTTAAGAGTTATCAATCATAACAATAATCTCACATAGCAAATAAGCTTATAGCAAGCAAGCACACAACAAGTAGGCACATAGCAGGCAAGCGCATGGCAATCATAATAGTTGAGGTTTTCAGAAAGCGTACCTTTGTGATGACGTCAAATAATCCTGATATTTAATTGTCAATTTGCCCCTTATATGCTCATTTATTACACATATTATATGGATATATACTTTGATTCCTTTATATTTTGTACCCAGGTCATAAAATGAGCATAGGAGCTAAAGTGACGTGGAAAACGAAAAGAACTCATCAAAGACACATATACATAGTATGCTGAAGACAGCTACGGCGTAACTCAGACTCTCTATTACGCCGTAGCTAGGAGTTCATGTATGAAATATCTCGAATAAAGAACTACGGCGTAACCACAACCCATAGTTACAACGTAGCTTATCCAAGACTTTGAATTTACTGAAAGATAGTGTCTACGCCGTAACCACGTATGGAGTTACGGCGTAGCAACGACACCGAAATGATCCAAGATCCAAGAAATATGCTACGGCGTAGTTAACTTGAAGACTACGACGTAAGAAGGAACCCTAATTAGAGTTACGGCATAACATACATTGCCAACTACGCCGTAACTAGTGCTAAGGGATAAGATCATGCTACGTGACAGTAGCTACACCGTAACGCATTTATGAGTTACGTCGTAGCTAGTGCCGGGCCTATAAATACAACCCTAATTTCTGCATTTGTCATACAACTTTCTCACACACAAAGTCAGAGATCGTTGGGAGCATTTAGGAGGCCATTCTACAGCAGCGTACGGAGCATTTCCAATGGAGAAATCACGCCTATAACACCATAAGTTTTAGCATTTCATCATTTTATTTACATTTCGAATACGTGGCTTTTGTAAATATTATTTCGAGAGTTAAGTTTAATACATTCGGCTAAGCACCTCTGGAGCTAGCCTAGTTATGATTCTTACATTGTTTTGATTATGTTTTCGTACTTTTCTTAATGCTTCTACGTGTGTGCATGCTTAGTTTATCATAAGAACCTTTAATTGCGGTAGTTTAAAAGACCCAGTCATACTTGGTATGCTAGGAGAATTGACTATAGGACCCCGACGTAGTTGAGTTGCGAGGATATGGTTGGGATGACAAGTAACCACGGACCTTGTGTGCAAATTAACCATAGGACCACTTTTCGGGTCGGATAAACTTAAGTAGTTAGAGTATGGTCTATGATCATGACAACGGACCATACATGATAAGTCTAGCAGATAGTGTCACAAAATGACTCAAACCTGTCTACCATACGTCGGCTTACTAGCAACGGGTAGTGCCTTTAGTTCCCGGCAGAATTTGGGGGAGATAGGCTAGGGAACTTGACCATATGAACCTAGTGATATATGTCCGCCCCACCTAAAGCATGAGATTAGTTTAATAGGAAACGTAATCATAAACGATGTAGGATGAGTAATTAGGCTAGTACACTCCTCTCTTATTGCTCATAACTTTATTTTAATTTACTTGTTTATTTGTTTTTAGTTTCATTCAATCAATCATTTCTTCTTTCAGTCTGTTTACAATTAGTGACATTAGACTTAGGTATAATACAAACCACATAGCTCTTGGGACAACCTCGGTTTTACCAATTACTAATCTACACGCGACCAGATTCTCTGTCTGTTAGTGCAAATAGGTAGACCTTAGGTAATCGAGACATAATAAATATTAAGACCTGGTCAGTAAAACCTGCATCACTTTGCCACTAGCTATTCTAAAGGGTACGTTACCGTGAGAGGCATTTTGAGCGATGCTATATGAGTCTTCACACTTAACACCCCGAAAACCGAATCAGCGGAAGCATACAATTCTTGAGGTGCTACTCGATTGTTATCACAACGTAAGGGTACAAAGAACGGTTTTTCACAAACCATTTTAAAGAAAAGATATAATTGAAATCATTCAATTTACAATAGTTAAACAATTAGTGCGGAAGCTATAATTCAAAACAGATTTAATAGTCCCAAACGGTTTTCGGAGTCTCCTATGACCAAGCCATGCCCCTCGCCAAGCTCGTCCAAGTAATATATACAGCGGCAATATCAAACACCTGAGATAAACATGCTAAAAGTCAACACAAAGGTTGAGTGAATCCATAGGTTTAAGAGTAAAACAGTTGATCACAATATTTTAAGTTCTCAAGAAAGGGGCTACGATGTTATACGCCCGAAAAATACCACTGCACTAAGCTCATGACACCAAGCGTTAACCAAACCAACACCAGTAACACTGTACTGAAAATAAGTCGACAATAACCGCGGAATTTCATATAAACAAATGCCCCCTACGCTAGGTACTGCCAAATACCTAGCCAACCTCAAATATAGTACACCACAATTTGCCTATCCAGCAAAAGGAGTGGGAGGGTCAATTCCTATAGGCCTATATACTATATTCGCGCTCACTCGCAGTGATTAATGGCTCATGATCTGAGGGACTTAATAGTGGCAAAAATCGTACTTAGTGCTTATCCAACAAAATGGCTACTGCTTCACTCACAGTACCAGCATATATAAGTTTCCAGCTCAATAAACAGTTTTCAAACCATTGTGATCATAGTAAAAACAGAGCATGTATCTCACCCCAAGTAGTTTGCAAAGCAATTAAAATAGATAAAAGTGGGGCTATGGACTCACCTGAGTACGCAGCAATGCAAGATATCACAACTAGTCTCAACTAGTAATTCATAAGGCCTCAAGAATAGTGTAGGCACAACGGCATCAAGAAAGTACAAGCACAAGTCACCAAGCACAATCATCATCAAAATATAAGCACAACAGTATTGGATCGGCACAACCTAACGAGTAATATATATCAGAAATAATATTCAAGTATAATATACATAAAGTAACGTTCCTCGAACCCTTGTGTATTATGAAAATGTTTTAATTCCAATGGCGATAAAAGAAGTAAACGTTTGAAATCTCGTGTGGATCTTAGAAGAATACAGCTTCGATAACAAAACGAAGAATGCCGGCGAAATGAAATCAACAAATAGAAAGAAATGACAAAGGAGGGTAAAACGCTCTCATGAAGAAGTCGTAAAATGTATGACCAAAGAACAACTCATGCTAAAACAAATAGAGACTATAATGAAATAATAAACGGGAAGAGAAAAGAATAAAAGAATAGAAGAAATAAGATAAAACAAACGAAAGAAAGACAATGATAGATAGTTTCGGCTTTACCCAGTTTTCCCCAAAATAGATGTTAAAATGTCAAATCATATAAGCTTTGAAAACGTTTTTAGAACATCGGTAAAAGACTAAGTTTATAAAAGATTTAATAAAATTTTGGCATGACTTGCCCGTTTATCGAACGTTTCCCAAGTCAAACGACTCTTATGTTAAATACTTATTAACGTCAAGTAACCTATTTATTACTAATCGTCACAATTCAATATATATTTGGACACATTATTCCCGTAATTATTAGTTGTTTAGATTATCGACCATTTTGTAGTTTTCGTACCAAAGGGTCCATAAGGTCCAAATAACCAATATCGTGAATCCAATATGTCCAAATCTTGTCCACCAAAATATAACATTACAATAATAGTAATACGGATCCAAGTCCGATGTCAACCGCTTAACTATAACAATTTATTTTAGGTTTCATATTATTATTATTCAAGTTATATTACTCGTCAAGTTATCCCGTATCAAAATAGTTGCCGAAACCATATCTGAATCATAAACAAATAAACAAACTCAACAATTAAATGAGTAACTCAATAAAATACGCAATGGACCTTTGCCGTGACTCACCCGAGTCACGGCTCGACTCTGTTCGAGCCTATGGAGCTCTCGGATCGAGACAAAACAAACCAAACACAAATACTAGCCATACAATCCAAATTTCTAATCCATCCAAACACATAATATTTACAATCCACATCCAAATCCATTTGATCCGAGTCCGAATCCAACACCAAACTCATAACAATTCCGAATCTGCAACCAAATCCAAAACAACCTCAAATCCTAAACAAGCTACACCTCGAGTCTTCCCATGACTCACCACGAGTCACGGCTCGACCCTACGTGGGTCGTGACTCTCGGCCGAGAACCAAGAAACAAACCAAACGAGCTCACAATCCAAACCGAGCTCGCAAACAATCTCAAGGACCTCGAAAACATCAATATTAACAAGAAAAATATAAAACCCTCACCGAGTCACCGAGTTGACTCGGTGAGTCACACGAGTCAAGGCCGAGTCACGATCAAACAAGATGGATCCACACGAGTATTACCAAAATGAAAAGGTTTTAACAAAAGATTTATTATAAAAACGATTTTATAAAAGTTTTAAGATTTAGGGTTTCGTATAAAATCAAAATATCAAAAGGGGAGGCGCGTGTGAGGGTTTTACCGTCGTTACAAGGGTGTAGGAAGGTGGTGTGGTGGCTCACAGCGGCGGTGAAGGCGCGTGGAAAATGGTGGTGGGGTTTCTTGGCGCGTATGGTAGTTATTAGTGACAAGGAAGTCACGAGAATGAAGATGGTGGTGGCGGTGTATCATGGAGGTGGGCGGTGGTGTCACTGTAGCTGGCCGGAATCTTGGCCGGAGTTGGGTGGGAGAGAGAGATAGCGGCTGGTGAGAGGAAGAAGGGAAAAGAAACCCTAAAATGTGGAAATGGGGTTTATAAGTGGGTTTATATAGTGTGTATATAGGGTTGATAAATCACAGGGACTGATGGGTAATTAATTCAAAGTTTAGGATAGGATGATTGTAACTTTCGCAGGGACTGTTTCTGTAATTTATCAAATCTTTTACGAGATAAGGCTCGGGGCTCATTTCGACATAGCAAACGGACTCGAAAAATTACGAAACTTGCGCCATTGTTCACGAAATCATTTTTCTAATCAAATCAAGTATAAACTTCAATATTTTTCTCAAACTCAATATAATTTAATAAATTTAGCAATTGCGATGCGATTCAAGTTTTCTAGGTTGTGCCGGCTCGATAAATGAATAATGCTCACATCAAATATGATATTTCACGGTTTTTCAAACCCAAACAAGTTCAAATAAGCTCAAAAGCTAAAGAAATCAAAAGTAACGGTTTTGGCTCGTAAAATAAGTTAAGAAAAATTACCGGATGTTACAAATTTCAATCCCACTTACAAACCAAACGGGCCCTTATAATCAGAGCCCCAGACATGTAAAGTACCAAATAACTTTCAAACCCGTAAACATACCATGTAGGTGATCACAAAAATGTAAGTTTACTATGCTTTAACTATTTATGTATCATACATAAAACAAGGATTACGGTAAGTTTATGGTGTGTGATTAAGCTAGTCGTATTTTCGGTTTCCCTTGAGTGGAAGAACCCTAAGATATAAGCGTTTATCCAATGTTGGTGTATCGCTCATATACAATTGTAGGTTTTCTGGTGGTCCTCCGTATGGCTATCAGACATGTACAGTGGAAAACAAACACATAAAACCGTACAGACCAAAACCCTAAGTCAAGATCTCCTAAACATTGATATAACCTAATCTAACACGTAAACGGTGTTTAGAAGACCTACTTGTTAATCTTGTTCTACGTAAGCTTCTTTGACCTTTTCTGTTGTACGGAACTCCTTCTTGATCTTCCTGATAATATACAATCGAGATTAGGGGTTCTTCGGGATTATCACTTATTGGACTACGTCATCTATCCATCAGTACTGCACATGTAAAACTACGGCTATGAACCTATTGCAAGTTAGGCAAGTACGTAATCAGGTAAACCCTTGGATCGACTAGAAGTCAACCAAAGGAATCGACTTGGTGAAATTCGATTGACCAAAGGGTTTCAAACCCTTTGGTTTTGGGTCGTGGGATTGAAGACACAAAGAGATAGGAGAAGAGGCAATTTTTCGTGATATTGGAAGAGTTATGAGAATCCATTAAGGTGTCTTTGTATTAATAGGACCCTAAGGAGGTTCTAGAATACTTGTTGCACAAGTCGAGTTTGACAAGTTGTCAAACTCCCCTTCCTTTAGGGTTTCAGCGACAGACCCAAACAAACAACTCTTAGCGGTTTGTTGTTTTGTCTTATGTCAATTATTACCCTATAATATTTATCCTAGATAAATATTAGACTTCGGATAATTACCGTTTAGCCCTTTAGTGAAAATAATGTCGTATTTTCATTTCCTCATTATTCTCATTTCATTTCCTAACTCTTTCCTTCTAATTTTGACAAATCAATGTTTAGACAATTTTTATTAAAAATCGAGAAACCAACGAATGTTGACCGAATTAATAGGTTTTGACTTTTCAATTGGCTAATAGAAAAGCTTGATTTTGCGATTGAGTTTTTCTATTGGTTAATGAATAATGCTTTCGAATCGAGAAAAAAAAGAAACGAAAAAGAAAACCTTTTCTCCTGTGGTATAAATGATACTAAGTTTGGTCCAAGAAAGTAAGTAGAACGAGAAATTTTTTACCTACCTCTAATGCAGGGGGCGTGGGATGCTTTTTACAAAGTATGTAATTTACAAGGACTATTTATGTAAATCTTTGTTACATGTTTGGTCATTAGGGACGAATTTCGTAATAGTTCCTAAGTAGAAAAAACCATATATGTATATAAATTTGATTTTCACATAAAGACAAAAACCAAAGGATGATTTTCACAATTTCTAATTGTAACACCCCCGTTTTCACGGATCGCAGCGGATTAAGATCTGGGGTATTACTACATGGAATCATAGTCACAATAATAGAAAATGCCTCGAAAAGAGACGTTTTTATAAATGAGTTATCATTCATTAAAATATCAGAGTTTTCATTAAGAAGAGGTCCCGTAAATCTAAGTGTGAAAGTAGTATTTGAATGATGATAGGGTTGAAAGTCCTCCAAGTTCAGTGCCGCTTCGTGCCATAGATCCGTAACAGCCATATACCTAGGATACATGCTTACAAGTCAAAACTAGGTGTTGAGTGAGAGTCATTGGTTTAAGTGATAGTGAATACAAGTTCCACAAGGTTCAGTTGTTACACCCTTCAAGGAAAATGTAGTGTTTATGATAATTGCAATGCATATACAATTATCATGAAGAGGGTTATTGCACTAAGCTCATGAACCGCACGTTAACAGGTCCAGATCATGGGGCACTGCAGACCAAACCATGATGGGACAGAAAGGATAACTTGCCAAAGTTATTCCTTTAGAGAGTTTTCAAATATAGTACTTATTGGTACCCAGACATAGGCAAACCAACGGGAGTTGTCAAACTCCAATAGATCTATCAACTATATTCGCATTCACTCGCAAGTGATTATGGTTCATGAATTTTAGTTATGTAATAGTGGCAGAAAGTAACACTCGTGCAATAACCAAAGAAAAAGACTTGTATTCGGTTTAAAGAGAAAAGTAAGCATGTATCCCCCTCACAGGGTTTATAAAGCATTTAGAAATAGTGAGGCTATTAAAACTCACCTGGGCTTAGGGAAATCTAATTGATGTAAAAGTGACTCAGAGATTAGATTGCTTACCTACGTATCCTGGGGTTTCTAGTAGGTGTGGGTGTATGTCAACCTCTAGTTATCTTATTTAGGTTTCTTAAGTAATTATCCCTAGGGTTTCTAATATTAGTTATAAAATAACATCATTCAGGCCATCATAATTCAGAAGTATATACTCCTCACATGAAGCTCCCTAGTATTGTATTATGTTATTAAACATAATACCGTTTGGTCCATGATAATTCAGAAGTATATAACCCTCATATGAAGCTCCCTAGTATTGTGTCATGTTGTTAAGTACTTAGGTTATAGATATAACATAACCCCGTTCGGGCCATTATAATCCAGAGGTCATGTAGTAAATGTTTGAGGAGCCAGGGCACTTTAAATCGTAAACCCAACAAATTCGTCAAAACGAATACCCAAATGAAACCCCTCACATGAAGCTCCCTAGTATTGTGTTATGTTGTTATATAAAAAATTGTTTTTATTTTTATGAAAATAATTCACTTTATACCCTTCTAGTTTATATATTTACAATATTTACCCTAAACTTATACACTTATATAATTTTAACCTTTAAACTATCTAGACTTTACACAATTAGCCCTTATACTTACTTATAAGTTTTCAAAATTCACCATTTATACCCTTAACTTAATAATATTTAAAAAACTAGTCCTTATAAGTTCATAACTATATTACTTTTTATCCTAAGGTTATATAACTTTGCAAAAAGGGTCCTTATACTTAATACTTCTAAGAAATGTTAAAAATAGTCACCAGACTTAATATTTTTAGAAATTTACCATATATACCCCTATGTATGGAAAACTTTGCAAAACTAGTCCTAAAACCTTGCAAACTATATTTTTATGAAACAAAAGAGTTTCCTAGCATATGACTAACTAATATTAGCTTAAATAAGTTGCATAAACTAGCTTATAGCTTATGGTAAGGGCTTATAGCATGCAAACATGAATTCGACCTAAATTAGGGTTTTAAAATGAAAACTTGTAAATGAAAATGATCAAGGCTTAGGTAAGGGTTATAAGGCAACCTATAACTATCCTAGGACTTTACTAAAGCTATTAGAACAAGATTAAAGGCTTACGTGATCAAGGAAGGGCTTAACAAGGGTTTAGCTAGGTTTAGGGTTTTCTCGGCTAGAAATGGAACTCGACAAGGCTTCTAGGCTATACCACTCAACTTATAAGGCTTCTATAACTCTTGTACTACTACTAGGACCAGAATATGTGAGGTAAAGAAGTGTGATGGTGTGGTTTGAAGTGAAGTGGGTACGAGGGTATTTATAGCCCTCGTTAGTCTTAGGGAAGAAGAATGGGGTGGTGTGGTGTCACAAGGGGGGGAGGTGACTTATGACTGCTATATGGTGACTAAGGAGAGCTAGGGAGTAGTAGCTAGGGGGCTTGTGGTGGTGGTGGTGACACCTAGGGTGCTGCAGATAAGAGTGGTGACAAGTAAGTGGATCACCTACTTGTAAGGTGTGTGCTAGGGTGCTAGGTGGTGACAAGTAGGTGGGTAAGCTACTTAGGGAGTGTGGTGACAAGGTGGTGGATCATGGTGGTGCTTAGGTTTAGGTTAGAACTAACTTAGGATTAGTTTAGAGCATAATCTTGCTTAAGGTGTGATTAGGGTTTAGCTTAGGGTTTAGTGCCTAGATTAGGGTCCTATGAGTGTTTAGTGACTAGGATTAAGGCTTAGGAGGCTTATACTAAGTGGTGGTAGCTTATACTAATGATTTGGGATAGTTTAGACCTAATTCTAGGACTTTATGACCTAGTTAAGGTTTTGTGCTTAAGAGACTTGTACCTAAGCTCTAAGAGGTTGTACTAGGGTCTAGAGGTACTAAGATATCCAATTGTTGTTAAGGTAACTCATACATAAGCCTTGAACACTTTCAAACTAGTTTAGATAAGCGATTAGGGTTTTAGAGATAACCGTAAACACCTAGGGCTTAATTAGGGTTTGATTAGGGTTTATTTTTGTATTGTGGTAGATATAGTGTGTTAGAGTGATAGATTACTTATTGTGGTGGTGTTGTGATCTTATGCTTGACATACTAGGAGTATATATGATGTGAGTGTAGAGATATTTGGCTTGAGTGGATACGTGAGCAGGTCTAGAGAGTCATGCATGTAATGAAAAGCATATAAAAGCAAAATTTTACCTGTGAAAATACCTGATATAGGTATTGTAGTGGAAATGATATTGGTGAAATTCTATAGGTGGTTACAGTCTTACCCCCTAAGAGGAAATATTGTCCCGAGGTTTAGTTTAATGTAGGGGTAGTGGAAGAACAAGTTGACGATTCGTGAAAGAAAAGGTGATACGAAGGGAAGGAAAGGAATTGTACAAACGAATTAGGAGATGTTTGTATATGTGCCAGATACTTAGATTCATTCATTTATATCTCATTACTCACAAGTAGAGGCGTCGCAATTCTTGTAAGCAAGAGCTTATAAATTCATGATCCGTTGATTTATAACTTTCTCATTAAATTGAAAAAGCGTCCTAATTCATTTTAATAAGATGATCATAAATCATCCTTAAGTAGTATCGGCGGAAAATGGAGGGAGTTTACCACATTTAAGGAGATGTGGTACGGGAATATATTGGGAAAAAGGAATTTAGGAAACTTGATGGGATTGACCCATGAAGTTGGGAAAATATTGTGGAATGTACAATGTTTGGTTAAACCTGTGGGTTATTGGCCCACTGGCTAAGGAGTTTTTATCGATGTTTTAGCCATATTGGTAGCTCGGGCTTCCTAGTTCTACAGTCACCCTGTAGCAACTAGTTACCTGATTGCATCCCAGATTATGGCTAGGATGACGAACGTCGACGATCTCATTCTTGCAACTTTCGCAAGGCGAGATGGTATAATATCATAGTCAAACATAATGAGGATTAAAGTTCGACATAGATATTCTTACAAGTTCTAACTAATAGAATCTTGTGAAACGACGAGAAGTACAAGTTCTAACACTTAGAACGTTGTAGGATGACGGAGAGAGTGTGTGTGTAAGGGTAGGTTAAGATAGGGTGGAGAATGGAGTGAATGGATAGGAAAGAATAGAAGAGTAGGAAAGAATGAAAGGAAAGAACGGAGGAGTGGGAAAGAACGAAAGAGTAGGATTAAACGGAGGAGTGGGAAAGAACGAAAGAGTAGGATTAAGGCGGGAGAATAGGATTAAAAACCGGGAGAATAGGATTAAATGGTAGAGTGGGAAAAGGCGGGAGAATAGGATACCTGACAGAATGGTATCCTAATGAGGATAAGATTTAGATTCCTTCGAAGTTTGTTTCCCTCCTAAAGGTCTCGGTATATTCCATAACGAGTCATCTAATTTCCTATAGATAACCTTAAAATCTAGGGGTGGTATATTTGACCTAATCGGTGAAAAAGATCCTATAAATGGAGAAGGTAGACGGGATAGGTGATCCTTTTGCTAGAGGTCTATTAGGAGTATCACTATTTCTAAGTAAGGTTCCTTGCTTAGTCTTTTGGTTAAAATTTTCTATCTTACGTCCTAGGTACTTATAACCGGGCAAGGTAATATCCATAGTATCTTCCAAGTAGAATCCTAATGTGTAACCTAAGAAACGTCAAATCCTAATATGTAATCTAAGAAACTAAGTATAGGTAGACTAAAATACTCAAATGTCTTATTTCTATTTCTTATAAGTAAAACTTATGATTTATAAATCAGTAGTCTATTAACGGAATCCTTTAGTGTTTCTAAATTGCTTCTAAAGATTCTTAATTGTGTGACTAACTCTAATTTCCTCAATATTTATTAAGTAGAATCCTAACATAAGCTAAATCCGTCTTATCGTAGTGTCTTTCTTATCTATCAGGATATAGGTTTTTCTCTAGTTTGGTTTCTCATCGATAAAATCTCTAACATTTTCTATTCTTATTTTCTATTTCCTCAACAATTTCTTAGAGATAGCCTATCTTGGTGATTCAAAGTATCCCATATTTATTCTTATGTTTTTTTAAGGGTATCCTAAAATTATCTCTAACCTCAAACATGGGAATCCTAGAGTGAGTAATTTGGGTTTTACTAAGAGGGGAAACTACTTCGGTAATCATAGTAATCTAAGTAAAGAGGGAAGGGTAGGAATACGCTTGTATATAACTGTTATATACTTGCATATGGGAATAGTTAAGGGAAGGTTCTCTAACTAGGGGAAACTAAGAGATTTCAGAGAAATGAGAATTAAAGGTGGAGGTAGGATAGTTTACTGAATTCGGATTGAATTCAGATCGTTATGATGTAGAATGAAGATTCTCATCATTAGTATCATATGAAATGATAGGGGAAGTGATTTAAGGGATTTGAGGTTTAAAGTGTAAGGAGATAAAGTACGGGAACGGTTGTAATACACGACATACAATGTCATGAAACAACGAGGAATAAAATCACAATCGCATAAGGTCATAAATAACTTGTTATAACTAAAAGTTAAACAAGTATCACTATTTATGCCATATACCTTGTGATTGGGAAAGATAAGGGTTTTAGGCAGACTGCCGGGTATGAAAAAGGTGGAAGTTTTTGTGGGGAAAGGTAAATATAGGGAGTGGATTTATTTGTCGGAGCCCACTTTATCAACACTTACTAGATACCTAAAAGGGTAATATCCTAGGTTTATGTTAGGAATATAAATATTCACATGAAAGACTCGGTCACCCCGAGTAATAGATTAGCATTATGTAGCTCGTAGTCATATTAGAATTAATTACGTTACTATAATAGTAGTTAGTTTTAGTTAGTACTCGTGGAGTTGGGTCGGGTCTTTACCCACTGTCAGCTCACTCCATAGCCCGTTTTGGGGGCGTTATTATGTAAGTACAAATACCCTCTCCCACCAAAGGAGAGGGTTGGAGCTTCCATTATTCTCAATCTAATATTCTCATTTTCTCTCTTTACTTTCTCTCTCTAGGAATACCTCCCAACTTCTTTCTCTCTCTAGTTTTCTTCTATTCTTTGAATCATAACCACATAAACCATAAATGTTATTATTATGAATATCTTACAATTGACGCACTGCACTAAACTTACTAGCCACTCAAGTTCTCTTAAAAGAACTTGTTTCATTCTCACGGGGAACCCTGCATAATCTATCGACCGCTCATTGCGAGCCATGTTGATATGGAAATAGGAGACATGATGAGTGCTCAAACACTCATCATTTTTGGTAAAATCTGAACTGCAAAACATACAAAAACACTCAGAAATGCATCAAAATACTGAAAATATTTCAAAATTGTGTTTTATATGCAAAATGAGTAAAAACAGATGAAAAACGTACAAAGTTTGCAAAATTGGCAGTTTCAGTCCCCCAACTTTCATAAAATGTCAAAACTAGTCCCTGGTCATTCAAAATATGGAAAATTATCACCAAAGGTCCTTTTGAAATCATAAGTTGTCATATTTTGTCCTTTGGTGAAAAATTGGAAAAGTTTTGAGGATTTACAATTTTGGTCCCTGGAGTTTCTAATTTTGTCAAATTTGGTCCCTGGTGGAAATTTTTGGATGTAAAATCATTATTGGTCCTTGGGAGATCACAAATATCAATTTTAGTCCTTGGGTATGAAGTTTGGAGAAATGTCAGTTTTAGTCCCTGGGGTTTGGAAAATTTACAAAAATGGTCCCCGAGCATTTAATTTTGGAAAGTAATCAACAAAGGTCCTTGGGAGATTAAAGAATGGCAATATTGGTCCTTGAAGCAAGTTTGGAATGTTGGCAGAAGTGACCCCTCAAATTTCAGAAGATACATAATTGGTCCTTATGCTTATTTATCTACTAAAACAAATGGACCCTTTGTTTAATAAACCCCTCAGCCCAACAACCCTTTTAAATAAAAAAATCCCACCCCCGTATATACTCCCCCAGTCAAACACTCCAGTCAAACCAAACCCACCTCTTTCCCCACTTGCAAACCTGCTCTGCCAAGCTCCATTCCTCCACCTCAACCTCACCATTCCTTGTTCCCCCTGCCTACCACAAGGTCCAAAATGCATTAATTGTTCATAAATTTCTCCAAGGTATCTGCCAATTGCTCTTATCCATTTTCCCACCAAAAACAACTTTGACGGCCAGGATTCATACAACTCATCCAATGGCCCAAAAGTGAAGTGGGAAAAGTGCCAAAGACCTTTTTGAAACCTATAAATGAAGAAAAGATGAGAGAAGATGAAGGGAGTAGTAGCTAGTAGTAGTTAGAGTAGTTCAGCTTAATTTTAATGTCAACTTAGTTTAATTTAGTTGTTTCAATGTTAATCCTAGCATTTAAATTGTACTCTCAGGTTTATCAGTGTATTCTAAATTTCAATTAATCAAAAGTTCTAAGTTTCCTTGTTTCAAATTTGCTTAAAATTGTTCAAGTTCTCATTACGGTTCAATAGTTGTTTGAAAAGCTTATTTACTGTTCATTAAGCTACACTAGTCCCTTGTTAAAATTGTATAAGCTCAGTAAGTGTTGAAACCTGCTTTAGTGTAAAAATTTTAAAAATACAACAAAAAAAATCATAAAATGCAAGAAAAAATCAAAAATATGTTTTCAATTCTTAAAAGCCAGGCTCCAATAAGCTTATTTTCCTTTAGTGCAAGTCCATATTAGCTTATAATAGCTTCTGTGGGCTTTTGTAGCTAGTTAATTAGTTCAAAAGCTCAAAAACCACAAAAAGTCAACAAAAGTCAACTGTGCTTATTGATAAGCACAGTTGAGCTTTTCAGAAGGTGTTGAAGCTTCATTGTACCTGACAAAGAAGCCTATTTGAAAGATAGGCTTGGATCAAAAGTACTCTTGTTCAGCTAGAGTTTCATGTAAAGTTCTCTTTTTCCATTTTACCTTTCAAATTGCACTTTTAGCTTGAATAGTTTAGATTTGTTGGTTCTAGCTTTTTACTGTTTTAATAGCTTGATTATTCATGTTTTAGCTTATCTCAATAGTTCTAGTTATTAAATAGCTTGTTGTTTCAGTTTTCATTATTTCATTTTTTTTTTGCTCATATGAAGTTGTCACTTCTGCATTTTATAGTTATTTTGGTAATGTTGATGTTAGAACCTGTTAGTTGAGATAGATTCAGTTAGTACAAGTAGGATATTAGATGCCATAGCTTATCTCACTCATTTGCTTCATAATTTGCATGAGCAGCAAGATAAAGGAGTGTTTGGCATTAGGGGTAATTTTGATCAAAACTTGTTTTGTGCCATTCACTGAATTTAGATTAGTCTTGGTTTGTCATTAGTAGTAATTTCATAGCTAAATCTTTCATTTTCAAGTAGATTTAAAGTTCTTTAAATAGTTTTCTAAAACTCCTTACTTTTAACTGTCTTTACTAGTAGCCTAGGTAGGATTTAGATTATGTTCACTTTTAGTTGTTTTTGCCTTAGTTTAGTTTGATTTAGCATATTACATCATATTTACCATCTGATCTTGGACTTTGTTGGTCAAAACACCAAAACTCACCCATTTCCAAAAAATTCTGCACTAGTCGAAAAAGGTAACCAAAAATAACAGTTTTAGTCTTTTATTTCAACTTTCTTCCAAATTTTCACCAAATATGATAAAATTTTGGGGTAATGTACTTTTAT
>LBNU01005602.1:110670-137976 GCA_014162995.1 Artemisia annua | reverse complement strand
ACTCACCCCATTTTCCAAAAATTCTCACTAGTCGAAAGGTTACCCAAAACCAGCAAGTTATTCTTTTATTTTCATTCTCAATTTTCCAACCAATAGATAAAATTTTTGTAATGTACTTCTTATATATTATTACTTAGGATTTTTTATTTTAATTTTAGAATTTTTTACAGGAAAATCACCCATTTTTGGGCGCAAAAAACACGTTTTCTACAGGAGAAAACGTTTTGATTTTAAATTTCTTTCATTTTAAGTCCTTTTGCTCGAAATTTTGTTTTGTAGGCTATTTAGTAGATTATATAGTACTTATTTAGTTTAATTTTATTTTTCTTCCAAGGACTTTAAGGCCCTTTTTCGGCTTGCAAAAGTTGATTTTGACAGAAAAATGTACAAAAAACCGTTCTTTGAATGTAAACTTGGGTTTAGCTATGAAAGCTCATGGATTTGACTTTTTTAATTTGAGGAAGCTTTGATATACTGCTTTTAGCATGTTTTCTTGTTTGCTTAGTTGCTTATTAGTCTGTTTATATCGCCTCCTAGTGCCCTTTGGACCATGTGTAACTTACCATGTATTGAGCACAAAGGGTTTGCTGGCAGTGGAGCTGGATTTTGAGATTTTGATTTTGATTCGAGGAATTAGTTGTTTCATTTAAGCTTGGTAGTTTTATGATTATAGTGAAGGCTTAGTACGCCATTAGGATTAGCTTATCCACTTTTCCCATTCTTTAAAGCTTTTTCTTTGAAAATTCTTTCTTTTTAGTTAAATTGTTCACGTTGGTTTAGTGAAGCTTTTCAAGGCTTGTTTGATCCTTAAAAAACCCAAAGAAGTTTCACCCAAAAAATTTATTATATTAGTTGTTGTTAAGCTTTTGTAATAGAAAAGAAAATAAATTAATTGCAAAAAAAAGTGGCCAAAAGATTCGAACCCTGGGAAACACTTTAGCTCAACACAAACACCACACACTGACTACCCACTTTGCCCTAGGGTCTTTTTCATAAAACATCTTACAAATTATTTTTTATATAATAGTTCATTAACTTAATTGCTTAATGCTTATTTCAGTTTTTAATAAAGTAATTAAGGTGTTTCATATTTTATAATTCGTTAGTAGTAAACTAGTATAGAAAAAATCAATTTATTTAAATTTTTTAATTATTTGATAATCCTAGTAATTAGTAATATAATAATTAAAAAAGTCAAAAATAATTTCTTTTTCTAAATATCTTTTGTCATTAGGTTCAAATAAGTAATTTATAACCCGATAAGGCTAAGTGTAGCATTAAACCTCCACTTATTATCGCGCACTCGCTTTTATTTAAAGTAACTTACGCTTTTTTTTTTTAATTTAGATTACGTTTTATTATTTTGGGGTTCACATTATGTTGAATATATTCTATTTAAGTTATTTTAATTATTTCCCTTAAGTGTAACATCTCAAACCCCTTTTTCCTGTCCAAATTTCACCCGATCACCAAAATTCGTAACGAATACCATCACACCCCCGTCGGACATTAACGACCCTGAAGGATATTCTATACTCCTTGGTTAGTTGGCTCAATAGGTTTGACTTTGTTGACCAATATCCTTGGTTGATATTGTCTGACTGTTCAGAGCTAATCAACGACAGTTCAATTTTTAGTGTTTTAACTATTACTCAAATTCCTAGAGGCGCTTTAACAGTGACAAATAGATGGATGTGTCCTTCCAAATCATAATCACTAGCGTTTGCCAAGATGACAACTGTATAAATAGGTAAATGTGAACTTCAAAACTTTCCAAACACATAAATGTTTCCAATTTTTATGGGACTCCCCAAATAGATAAATTTTTGAAATTTCGAGGAACCGAGGGAGTATAATGTGGCGTGACTGTGGGCTATTGCATTTAACAATGATAAAATCACATACAAATTATTAGGTGCATACACTGATTTAATCTCTTTAATTTGAAAGTCTCATTTATACGGTGAGTGAAGTTTGACCCATTTTAAGGAACGGTGAATAACAGACTAGAGTGGTCTACAAAATATGCACCCAACAAAAGAGATATGGCTATCCTCAAGCACGAAAGAATTAACGTAGTTCTAACTGTAATTATAAAGCGTAAAATGACGTAAAAAGACATACGCATTAACATAAAAATTCTTTAAATAAATAAAAGGAGCATATATGTCATTTGAGAGTCAAAACGTCAACGGCTAGATCTAAATGCTTCCTGATGAAGCGTTTTGAATAAGAGTGGTTACACACGAATCAACCGCTAGTTGCTTATTGTCAAACATGTATAATATTTAAACCGCTAGTCGCTTGTTGCTAGTTGCTTCAAAACGCCCACAAATAACTGTCGACAAGTGTAGGGCCCAAACTTTGAAAGCATCTCCTAATTTTAAGCTAACACCCGTATTAAAACATGTCTCACAACTATAAACAAAGACCTAAGAAAAAAATAATAGAACTAGTGGTAGTATTAAAACATCGACGACTAATATCTACCCGTATAAGTTAAAAAAATATCTACCCCTTATTAATAATATTACAAGTGAGGATACTATAATCATGTTAAAAAAATATCTACCCATATAAGGTGATGTCTTCATGACTTCATTATCTAGTTTTAGTATTATATATACCCGTCAAATACAGTTCTCGTATTGGTTTTATTAACTAACACAATAAAGATGGCAGCCTCAAGCTCTAATCCAAGCACCATAGTGAAAAGTGAAAACCCATACCCACACCCATCCAATGTTTTTGTCGCCAACTTTGTTTCTGTGAAACTGAGTGGTATAGATAATTACCGTGTGTGGAAAACACAGATTCTATGTCTCCTTGTGAGTCATGGTATGATGGGTTTCATAGATGGTGAGTTTTTAAGTCCCCGTAAGCCAGACGAGGGGAAGAAGAAGAAGCTTATGACAATGATGATGAAGAAGAAGAAAGATGGAATCGACGTTGAGGCATGGACAAAATCAAATGCCTTGGTAAAAGGTTGGATCCTTGGTTCCCTATCCGAACAAACAATCCACCACGTTGTAAATATTCTCAACAAAAACTCATCAGATTTCACTGCAAAAGAAGTTTGGGATGAACTCCACACTCTCTATGGTACTCCTTTTGCTTAAAAAGCTTTCTTACTTCCTCCAGCTTATTTTAGCATAATTTTTTTGTGGAAGACAGTTAGAAACTTGGAACAATTACACCAACTAGTATCTCTAATGTTATAGACTTATTAATATCACTAACAGAGATGAGATTTCTATAACTTAATACTACATATAAACCGATACTCTACTAACAACCTGTATCATTATACTGCCGTAATATTTGTGAAAGCTGTAAATAAGTAAGAATTTTTTAAAGATTTTCCGAAATACATAACATATAGTTGCCAATATATATGACCTAAATATTTTCATTTTGTGAACAATCTCGCTAACTTTAACTTTTTATGTGAATTGACTAAAATATATACCTATGTGTTCTTCTAATCTGCATATGTTCTTTAATTTACATTTATTTTTTATTTCCAAAATCTGAACTTTCAGATCTGACCATTTATGACCGCATGTCCACCACCGCTCATACACTGATCAAAATTCCAGTGACGCGATTCCTTTAAACCCATCAAACCACTAACAAATCAAATAAAAAATATAGTCTAAATTCAAATAATTCTTCACAAGAACATTCATAGAAAGATTGTACAACTTTTTGCATTTCTTTATACACCAACATGTACAAATATATGGATCCAACCCATCAACCCATTTCTACTAACGAACCAACACCGAATAAAGTGCGACTACGCAACCTTAAACCCATTTAATAAACACCCAACATGTACCATATCTAAACACAAAACCCATAATAACCCATCATTAAATTTCTTTTCATGCTAGTATGCTACGTACCATATATCTAAACCATCAAACCCAGTTCTTCACAAGAAACTATCTTCATCATCATCTTGAAGATGATAATAATAATAATAATAATAATAATAATAATAATAATAATAATAATAATAATAATAATAATAATAATAATAATATTCAAGAACATGTGAAGATTGGAAGATCACAAGGGTACTTTAGTCAATTCATATGTAAACTTAGCGAGTTTGTCCACAAAATGAAAGTATTAGGTTATATTGGCATCTAAAAAAGTATGTTGCGTAGTTCGATAAATCTAAAAAATATTTTACGTGTTTTTAACTTCACCCTTATTTATAATTCATATAAACTATATAACATACATTTACTATCTTCTAGGTCCATACCATACATTTAACCTAGTGAAGATTTATATACACAAACTCCAGATAAACCTCAAATCATCATGAACATGCTTAATAAACTTTCATTTGAGGTGCTCTAAAAGATGCCCCATACCATTCTAAATGGAGTAGAGCTAAAAGCTTACCCTAGGTGAAGAATGAAAGCCTAGTGTAAACCCATATAAAAGTTGTACCCCCAAACTAATTAACTTGAACAGCCACCATTCCACCAAGCAAATAGTGGCCAAACAATTAATTTACAAAGCCAAAGCTTACTACAGGGGCACACTCAAACATTTTTAAGAACTCTCTCCCTTTTTCTCCCTCTCCACTTTTTTTCGTTTCGTTACAAACTCGAACAAAAATTACAAACTCGAACAAAACACTAAATATATATACAATAATTTTTTTAAAATTTCATACTACGCAATTCTTCACAGTTTACATTTTGAGACTTTACAACAGTTTTATTATAAAAACGAAAAATGCACTATATTCTATTGTGAAGATTTTCATATTGGTGTAATTTTGAAGGATAGTGTCTTTATAAATGAAATGTCATTACATCATCAGGGACCAATCATGTAATTTAGAATTTATAGGCACTATTATGCATTATGATAACATTTATTTTTGAAAACTTGTGAGTTATGAATTTAAATAACGATAAAACTAAGTTGGTAAAACCTAGTTATTGACTTGAAGGTTGTATATGTAAAAGCTAAGGCCGGGTGTAATAGGGCTTCAAAGACGCGTTGTCCCCCTCAATGATGTGTCATCCTTAAAACGTCCCTCCCCCACAATGCATCTTAGACCAGGTTTTGAGAGATGTTGGTCTTGCGCACAACCGACTTGTGATGTTGGTTGTGAGTGCGTGTGTGAGTTGTGATTTTGGTTTTTGTGGGTATATTTGTGTATAAGTGTACGATATGTTTGGGTGGTGAATTTGGTGTACTTGTTTGGTGGTGGAATGAAAACCTGATGTGTCGTTGAATTGACGGTGGTAATGTTGGTCACCACCACATCCATCCCGAGTTCAATTGTTCAAAGAAAATAATAGTTTCATAAAAAGCTCACATGTCACTGTTGGAAAATATAGTCAATATTTGGGTTTGAATGACAATTAATGGTCATAAAATATACTAAATTTAGAGCAAGATTAATGTATGGTCATATGTAACGACCAATTTAATTCTATGTTCATGAGCCATTAGTAGGATTTATTGCGATAGTTAATTGGACCGTTTTCTTTCATCCTCCTCACTTATATATATTGAGAGCTCTTCTCTCATTTCATTACACCAAGAAACACAACTCACTCTTCTCCATTTTGTTTAAACGTTCATCTTGATCTTGTGTATATCCGGTTCGTAATAGAGGGAATACATGTTTTTGGTTCGCCTTGATAACCCGTTTGTGCTAACGGGATTATCCGTTGTTGTTGTATCTTGGGAGATAGACGTTCACGGTTCTTAAGCATCGTGGAGAGGACGAATCTATCTTAAGAAAACTGTGAGCATCACAGTACTCAAAATTTTCCTTATTTGTGTTCTTTGAGTCTATACACGCAAAAGGTTTACGGTATCATTCTCTACACTTTCATGTTTTCATGTTACGGTTTATTTGTCTCTTGTAGCAAATACTTAATATATATATATATATATATATATATATATATATATATATATAGGGGAGGGTTAATGTGAGATTAAACTTAAAGTTCTAAAAGTAAGACCCAATATGGACCGTTGGATCATTGTATTTGTGATGGATGATATTAACATTAAATGAATGAGATTATTATAATTAAATAGGGTGTCAAGGGTATTTTGGAGACTTCTGGTCAATCTTTTTTCGTCTATTTTTTTATACCTAAATTTCGTCCACATTTTTAATACATTAAAGTGTTACACGGTTACACCGACGATAATATTAAATGTATCATTTTTCATAAATTTCGTCTATTAAGTGTTTGCATTATTTAAAAATGGTGTTATTATAATAGACATTTCATCAAAGGAACAAGTGCACGTGGGTACCTTGTTATGATTTAACGTTTTCGTCACGCATTTGGTCAAATTATTAATAATTTTCTTAAATCTTTTCACACACATCTCCATCACTATTACTATTATTATTATATTATTCATGATCTAACATTTGTGATGATAGTGTGTAGAGATTGGATGTTGGATGTATGCTGGTGAAAGACAAGTGAGATTCAGATACATAAACATATCATATACATATACAGACATGTGTATCAAAAACATATCGTGAACCACAAAGCAATTATAACCGACTAACATAAACCGTTGATACTCAGCTCGAACCTACACCAGATACATGCGGACCTGTGACAATGACGACATACCATGATGTATCCGGTGTACCGGCGACACATACGACGATGTACCCGGTGTACCGACCTTGTCTTGCATCACATACCATGATGTATCCGGTGTACCGACGACAGCAGCAGCACAACAAAAAGCGGTGGCGTGGTAATCTGCGATGACAATAGCGGCACAGCAACAACATCGGATCTAAACACAACCATGGTCGGTCAACGGATCTAAACACGTCCATGGTTTCCGACGACGTGGTAAACTCCAGCGTGGAAAACAATAGATCTAAACACAACCATGGTAAATGGATCTAAACACGACAATGGTAAGAACTCTCGAATCAAATATACGTTCTTTAGGATTATACGAACGTGTGTATCTTGGCGATATCCGATCTAAAAATCGAACACATGGTCACTGTATATGGATGAGATATAAACTGGAAACAACTGAATTTGTGGTAAGATTTAATTAGTTGGTAGTGATGGTGGAGGTTATAGAGTTTTTGGATGAGAGAGAAGTGTGTGATCTTTTAGGTTGAATGAATGAAAATGTTACGGATGAAAGAGAGATAATAGGTGATTTAGGGTAAAGATGTGATGTGTTAAAAATACTAAAATACCCTTTTCATTTAGTTGTTAGTTTAATTAGTTTTAATGCTTAATCGCTACATGTCCTCTTTCTATTGGTTCATATTGTGATCTTACTTTTATAATTTTAAGGTTGATCTTATTTGAACCTAACTCTCTCTCTCTCTCTCTCTCTCTCTATATATATATATATATATATATATATATATATATATAACAGTCACAACTTGCGATAATCCATTATATCAGAGATGTTCTAAGATATCTCCGAATGAAAGACTTTCATTCATAGATATCTTAGAGCATTTCATGAAAGTGCTTATAGGTTTATCACATTACTCCATGTTTATAGGTGTTTAATTATCTACAGTCACAGTTTGATATATACGTATACCATCAACATCTCCTCTGAAGTCCCTAATATTTGATAGTGTTGTAGTTTCTTACATTCATAACAATAAGTTATAAATGCAGACATAGTTGACAAAGAAGAAGAAAGAAAAACGAGAGAAATCCAGCCGATAGGACAACAAAATTTAATGACTCAAAGTGTACAGTCAACTGATGAAGAAAAGAAAAAACAAGAAACAAAAGAAGCACAAGAAGAAGAAAATCGAAAAAATGCAAAGGTTCACCAAAGTTTGTATGAAGCTACTCTACGTCAAAGTTTTGAAGATGTTGAAGACATTTTGAATGAGAATGAAACACTCAAAGTGAGTACACAAATCACCATTAATGGAAACACGGCACTCCATGTAGCGGTGGGTACCACCAAGAATATGGAATTTATAAAGAAAATGTTCGACTTGGTAAAAGAAAAAAGTGAATTACTTGAGAAAAATGCAGATGGAAGTACGCTACTTCACGTTGCAGCTATTGTTGGCAACACCGAAGCTGCTAAAATGTTGGTTGAAAAAGAAACAGATATGTTGTATGCCAAAGACAAAGATGGTAGGGTACCGCTATTCAGAGCTCATTCCAATATGCACACGGACACATATCTCTATTTGTTGGAGCACGACGATAATCCTCATGACTTGGAGATGGGTACTATTGGTGACGAGCTATGTATAATGCCATTACTTCTCAAGAATACCGTAAGTATACTAATTATTGGTTTTTGGTAAACAATAATAAATATTACTCATATGAATGAATTATCAATTAGTATTTTTTGATTATTTATCTACAGACTCAGCAATACGTTTGATTGACAAGTGCCCTAATATGCATAGGGGCTATGTGCTGATGGCTATAGCTCAAAACTTCCCTCGTAAACTCACCATTTGGGAAACTATACTTCATAAATGTATGTTCATTATACATATATATGTTTAATTATGTATCTCGTTAATTATTATAAGGCAGTTGGAATACCTCTCTAATGATGCAAGTTTTTCTATATTTGAAGTTCGTAGGGACCCAGATGAGACAAAAGCCACGACTATGACGAAGATTCTTGGATTTGTCTCCGTCATTTACAAGATACTACAGATAATTCCTTATATTCTATTATTTTTTGCTATTTTTGGGGGAGTTCCATCCGCAATCATTTATGGGGAAGTTGTCTTCTGGAAAAAGAATAAAGGATCTAAAAGGTGGTTCTTGATTCTGATTAATATGGCAGGAGGGGTGGCAACTCTGTTGGTCTTTTGTGGTAGGTCATGAATTGATATATGATCATTATCTTTGTATGTGTCGTGCTCTCTATCTAATTTAAATTACATATAGGCAAACAGTAATGAATATGCAATTTTGACTTAATTGTTACGGCCCATTCCATAACCGGCCAACCTTGTTCATTTTTAACAGACTTCCCATGTGTCTGCATGTACAGCTGTGGTTTCAATTGCAGAATGTATGAAACATCTTGTGAGGTGGTTACGTAAGAAGATGCACAAGCTTACACCTTTTATAGCTAAATTTCCGCTTCTTGATAGGATGTTATGTAGGAAGACGCAAAACCGGACATCTTCTACAGCTACCTCCTGGTTTTCTATGCCTTCTCTGAGTGTCTTTAAGAAATTATGAAAGAAGAATCAAAACTTACTCCTTTTTAATACATACATATGCAAATAGATTAAGTGATGTCGGAGGGATGTCCAGCTGGATTGAATGACATGTCAAGTTTTTTAAAAATGCTTCTTTTACTATATATAGAGATACAGATAGATATAAATACTGTATATGCAAAAAGGATTTTCTATTAACAAAAAGAAGTTGTCTAAAATATTTGAAAATGTCCTCCAACAAAGGAAAAGTTTATTTTTAGCTGAAAAAGAAGCAAGAAAAGTACTAATATAAATCGCTTGAAAAGATTGTGAAAAAAAAAATAAATTTTAAGCTAGTTATTTTATGAACTAGAAGAATATTTAGGAATGATTATCTTTTCGTTCATCAAAACTGGCCTTAACTTTTTTTACATCGTTTTCATACAGTTTCTAATTTTTAATCCTTTTAACTTCTAATTAGTTATATCTTATTTAATAGGTTTTTTGACAATTTCTTTTTGTTAAAAACAGAAGTCATTTTTTACACTTATAAAGTTGGGGCTTTCATAAAATGGAATTGCATATATATATATATATATATATATATCCTTTCAAGAATTCAAATTGCGTATATATACAAATTAAGCTTATAATTATACATCCTCAAAAAGCGAAAATTGCATATGTGTGTGTGTGTATATATATATATATATATATATATATATATATATATATATATAGGGGAAGGTTAATGTGAGATCAAACTTAAAGTTGTAAAAATAAGATCTAGTCTAAACAACCAATAAAAATATTTAAAAATTACCATATTAGCAATAATACACAAAAAATAAAATTTTAATACGAATTAACATTTTAGCAACTAATAATCAACTGATACATGAGTTTGTGTTAGTGATACACAATTATAAATTTACATATCGAATCAAAGTGTATCACCTTAACCTGATACACATTACATGTCGAATCAAAGTGTATCAACTTTATTTCGTCAAATTTTTAAAAGAAAACCATTGGAACTTTAACAATTTTAGTTGTAATCAATAGAAAATTTAATTTAATTTTATCGAGAGTGTCACTTGTCAGATTTTAGTTGGATCTTATTTTAACAACTTTAAGTTTGATTTTATTTGATCTAGATTCTATATATATATATATATATATATATATATATATATATATATATATATATATATATACACTAGACGAGTACCCGTGCATAGCAACGGGATTTTATAGCGACAAATAGTTTATTTATAAAAAAAAAGTTTATAGCTTATGAATGAAAAATAATAAAAGTTTGAAGATTTGGGAATTAAACATAATGTTTTGAAACCCGGTTTCACCCGGGTGGTTCAACCGGTTGAACCGTTCCGGTCGAAAAATTGGTCGATTTAAACCGGGTCAACTTGCTAGGTTGGGTCGAAAACGAGTCAAATTAAACCGGTTCAACCCGTCGGGTTTGAAGCGTCCCGGGTCAACACGGTTTGTGATTTGTATTAATTGGTTTTATTTAATTTGGTAGATATGTTTTTAATTAGTTGTACAATGTGAATAAATCACTGTACTTTTAAGTAATGAGGTGTTTTAATAAGAGTATTAATTACATTTCATAATTTCCTTTAATAAGATCATTTGAGGACCAAACTTTTTTTACATACCAATGGACTAATTTCCACCATCCATCTTCTCTCCATCTTTATTTGATCTAATGGATGAGATTAATCCCAACAATTTAAAAAACCCGCTTTCATCCTTTTTTTCAAATATTAATATATTTCAAACCGTTAATCTATAAGCGAAAAAAAATATACGGTTACGACGAGCATTTAATTATCTTTCTATAGACAGGCACTTTGATATATTTTCGACAAAATTTTTTTTTTTTCATTTTTTTCACGTTTTTTTTCGTGGCCGAAAAAATATCATATATGATATGTAATATCATATATGATATGTAGTATGATATGTAATATCATATATGATTTTTTCGGCCACGAAAAAAAACGTGAAAAAAACGAAAAAAAATTTTTTGTCGAAATTATATCAAAGTGCCCGTCTATAGAAAGATAATTAAATGCTCGTCGCGATGGTATAATTATTTTTGCTTAACGATTAACGGTTTAAGAGATATTTAAATTATAAATATGAGGGAAATATTAAAATGCTTTTAATCTCAACCATTGATTTCGATTTAGATGGATGGTGGGGATGAGTCCATTCGTATATATATCCGACTTAAACTTATAATTGCATATATTGTAAACATATTTTATCGAATATACATATATAACAATCATAATATCTATGATGATGTTCCATGTATTCTTATTATATAAAAGATAAGTTGATTTTTTTTATTTTTTTCAGGTTAAATATTGTTTAGATATATTGTTATTGTTCATCTAGCTCATTTTGAACTTTGGGACATCAAACCCTTGAAACAAATGTTGTGTTGCTATTTTTAAAAGATTATAATTATCACAATTTAGATCTTAAAATTATATTAAATTATTAGTTTGAATATATGACATATAAAAGGTTTACAAAAGATATATATATGCAATTCCGAAAGTTTAGAAAGGATATATATGCATTAAGTAGTTTAAGTTTGATATATATGCAATTTTTTAGCTTTTGGAAAGATATATATTTAGTTATAAGTTTAAGTTGGATATATATATATATATATATATATATATATATATATATATATATATATATATATATATATATATATATATATATATATATATATATATANCACCAACATTCGTGAAATGGGAGCAAAAATGCATAATAATGCAATAAAGCTGCTGAAATCAACATGTATTTATATAAAAGAATCGGTAGACGCCGAATCTTACGCTTACTATTACAACAATGCGGTTCTTGAGGCCACAAGAGAAAATGCATATGAGGTTGTTGAAACAATTGTGTCTTATCTTCCTAATGCAATTTGGAGTACCAATGAAGATGGACACAACATCATTCAATATGTTGTGATAAACCGTTCAGAAATGGTTTATAACCTACTCTATCAAATGAGTGAGCATAAAAATGTTTATAAAACAATAGTAGACCCTTTGGGAAATAACCTGCTGCACTTGGCAGCCCGATTAGCACCTCCTGAAAAACTGAATCCTATATCAGGTGCAGCTTTGCAAATTCAGCGAGAACTGCAATGGTTTAAGGTATAGTAGGGATATATGGCGACTAGAAATTTTTTATTGTTTATCACATATACTATTAAGAAAAAAGCTAACAGTGTATTGTATTCTTGTAGGAAGTTGAACGATTTGTATGCTCTCTAAACACCATACAAAAAAACCATCTTGGAGAAACACCTCAAATGTTGTTTACTAAACAACATAAAGAGTTGGTGACTGACGGTGAAAAGTGGATGAAAACCACTGCCGAATCGTACACAATCACATCTGCTTTAATTACCACGATTGTGTTTGCAGCAGCTATTACCGTTCCAGGAGGAAGTAATCAGGATTCGGGCATCCCAGTTTTTTCTAAGAAAATTGCATTCACAATATTTGCAATATCTGATGCAATATCATTGTTTACATCTGTTACATCCTTACTCATGTTTTTGTCAATCCTCACTGCACGTTTTGCTGAGCAAGACTTTCTCTACAAGTTGCCTACAAAGCTGATAATCAGTCTCATCACCTTGTTCATTTCTACCACAGCCATGATCGTAGCTTTTGGTGCAACTTTGTACCTTGTGTTTGGAAAAAGCCATTCTTGGATTCTTGCTCCCATAGCTGTATTAACATGCCTACCAGTTTCTTCATTTGTGTTCTTGCAATATCCACTTATTAGAGACCTCGTGATGTCAACATACTTTCGTAGAATTTTTGGTAAAAAAAGCAACAAGTCCTTCTATTGAATTATTTTCTCATGTGTAACATTGTTGATTATTTTCCATTCAATAAAAGATTTATTGTATGTAGCATATGCATTTAAAGAATCATGTTCTTTGATGTGAGGACTGAAGAATATGATTTCATTAGGTTAGAAATTGATGGTTTTGTGAAATAGTTTGATATTATATTTTTTTACTTTAATATTGTGGCTTAGAGTTTCTAGAGATCGCCTCATTTGTGGTTTACTGGTTTATGGTTGATCTTATAAGATTCTGTAATGATCATGACACTTTGACGGAAAAGAAAGTGAACCACAATTACTAAGGATATTGCTGTTTTTGATATGGTTTAGTTTGTATGAAGTTGATTTTATTATCTTTATTCTGGGTTTAATGATGTGTGTAGGTTGAATTTCTGAGTAACATTAGGCTAAACATAGTAAAGGGGAGGATTGACCCTCATTTTATCCGCCACATTAGCTTTCTCTCTCCGACGACTTAAGGGCGATTGGTTGCCACAGTAAGGCGACCTACACTACAAAAAACATACCCCACAAAAATATCCTTTATATTTAATTTACTACACACAAATACACACAACAACTTGGGCGATCTAGATCGCTTGGACGACCCACATCTCCCAAAAGTGGAGATCGATCGAGTGATGGATTGATTGCCACAGTAAAAAGATCTAGATCGTTTGGTGGATTGATCGATTGTTTTTCCATTACTGTGTGTAGCCTTAGCATGTATCCTCTTTAGTGCTCTTCAAGAATTTATTTTAGAAACCAGAAAAGTTTAAAAAATTCAAGTAAGTAATAAATGAAACAAGATGAAGTTAAGAGTAAATTGACTGTGATACACTCACGAGCAAACCACCCAAGCGCGGTAGCAAAAGAAACAAAACGGACACGAGGGCATATTATTGCACAAATTCTGCCACTTTAAAATTTAGAGTAAACTTCTTGATAAAGTGGCTACACTTGTTTTTTATTTTTTTTCTTAGCACAAGAATATCTATGACGCAATATATACACGACAAATTTATGTAAAAAAATATTAAACACGTCATTTAGTAAGTGACCAACCCGTATAATTTTCTCTTTTAACTTTTCTACTTGTTTTTATAACATGGGGATTTGGCCGTACAATAGCAACATACTTTCAAAAGTGTTCCATTCTAATACGCGTACTTTTTTTGTCCCACTCAATGTAACGTACTTTACACTTTTGTACCAATCTACTCACAAAGTAACTGGCAACCGGGTAAAAAGTTTGACACATTGTTAGTGGTTTTAAGTGGTCTACGTGGCATCTAATTATAATAAAAAAAAAACGTATAACACACCTCACACACCTCACACACTCCACGTTCACCCCGCTAAAAATTTCCCCCAATTCTTTCAAACCCTAACCCTAATTTCATCAAATCAATTAAATGTTCCAATCCATCAATTAACAATTAATAAAATGCGTTTAACAGTTAATTTCCACCATGATGGTACTTTCACTCCCTCGCCTCTCATGTATAAGGAAGGTGATGTATCCAGAATACCAGACATTGATTTCATTGGTATGACACTCATCCGTTTGTCGAAGCTGATATCAGGAGCATGTCAGTTCCCCGTTAAAGGTATTTACTTTCTTATTCCTGGTAAAGAGCTAAGTAATGGTTTAAAGGTCATTAAGGATGATAATGATCTAGCTGAGTTTGTTGCCCTAGGTTTTAAGAATAAAAAGGAAATAGATTTGTATGTTGAACATCATGGATATGATTTAAGCCATTGGTTACAAAATGAGTTAGGTCCTGATGAGGTTTCAGATGATGAGGTAGGTGAGATGGAAGACATTACAGGATATGCATATGATGATGTAGTAGGAGAAGAAGATGTAGAGATACCAAATAGGACTATATCAGACCCATTTCTTAATAAGTTATGCAATGGCAATTTTATTAAGGACAACATTGAGAATCCTGATCCTACTGAATTTAGTCAAGGTACTCCTAAGGATTTAGATAGTGATGAGGAGAATGTTGATGCAAAGTATAAAGTTAATCCTGGGGTAATTTATCCAGAACATGACCCTAGTCTTCCATGGAATCAGATGAAACCTACATTAGGTTTGAGGTTTGAACACCCAGAACAACTCAAAGATTGTTTAACAAATTATGGGGTGGCTAATGGATATCAGTTGTGGTATAAAAGAAATGATTACAGAAGTTTGATGGTTCTTTGTGGAAGGAATATTGATGAGTGTAGAAGTGGAGGCTGGAAAACAAAGAAAGGGAAAAATGAGGGTGTGGAGATAGGAACACCTAAGAAAGGGAAAGCTGTGGGTGTGCAGATAGGAACACCTAAGAAAGGGAAAGCCGTGGGTGTGCAGATTAGAACACCTACTAAGAAAAGCCCAAGTAAAGGTGTTCTTACATTCAGGCTTAGATCACCAGTTAAGAAAGGTAAAGATCTAGTTGTACATGGTGCATCACCATCTAAGAAACGCAAAGGTAAGGGTGTTGAGACAAAGAAAAAGAAGAAGGCTAAGAAGGATGGATGTACATTTAGACTTTGGGCATCATGGGTCCAAGATGGCAGTTCATTTCAGATTAAAACCTTGATCCCAGAACATACTTGTTGTAGAAACTTTGATTTGGGTGCATTGGTAACTTTTAAATGGCTTGCCAAACAGTTTGCCTTTAAGATTACCCAGGATCCCACAATTAGCTATAGGGCTATTAAAGAACTAACCAAGAAGAAGTATCTTATCAATGTGAGTGTTGGGCAGTGTAAAAGGGCAAAGCAAAGGGCCTTGTTTGATCATGAAGGTGGTTTGATTGAGCATTACAGTAGGTTATGGGATTACAGGCAACAACTATTGAACACTAATCCAGGTTCATCTTGTTACATTCATGTGGAAGAGAAAGATAATGGTAAGACATACTTTAAGAGGTTTTATGTTTGCTTCAAGGCTATGAAAGATGGATGGACTGATGGGTGTAGGAAGGTCATTGGTCTTGATGGGTGTTTTCTCAAAGGTACTTGCAGAGGTGAGCTTTTGACAGCCATGGGAAGAGATGCAAACAATCAGATGTTTCCTATTGCCTGGGCAGTAGTAAACATTGAAAACACTGACAATTGGGAATGGTTTTTGGCATGTTTGTGTGAGGATCTAAACTTGTGTCAGGGTGCTTATTTGAGTATCATTTCAGATGGTCACAAGGTATTTCACTTTAACCTTGCTATTACATTATAAACTTACTAATTTACTTGTTAATTAACACATGTTTTCTATGTAATAGGGATTAATGGAGGCTGTTAGGAGAATGTTGCCATATGCAGAACATAGGCAATGTGCTAGGCACATATATGCCAATTTCAAGAAAAAGTGGAATGGTCTACATTTCAAAAGCCTATTTTGGGGTGCAGCTGGGACAACAACTCAACATGTGTTTTACAACAAGTTGAATCTGATTGGAAACATTGATCCAGAAGCAAAGCAATGGTTGGTGGATAGGAACCCAAACACATGGTGTAGGGCTTTCTTCAAGATGGACAGAGGTTGTGCAGCTTATGAAAACGGTATTTCTGAAGCTTATCATAGTGCTATAGGGATTCCTAGATGCAAGCCTATAATTACCATGTTAGAGGAAATTAGGGTTTATCTAATGCAAAGACTATATAGTATGCATAAGTTAGCTAATAACCTTGATGACACTATTACACCATCTGTTAGAAAGGAACTTGAGCGTTTGAAGCAAAAAATGAGATTTTGGTCAGTGTATCCCTGTGGTGACAATCTGTTTGAAGTTAGGAAGGGAGATGAGTCTTTTGGGGTGAACATAGAAGCTAGAACATGTAGTTGCAATTGGTATACATTAAGTGGAATTCCATGTGTTCACACAGTTGCTGCATATGGTTTTATCAAAAAAGAACCAGCTTTAGGTGTTAGTCCTTGGTATTCAAAAAGGATGTGGCAAAATTCCTATAGTCATTTTATTAGGCCAGTGGGTGGTTCTTCAATGTGGCCTAGAACACCAAAAGAACCACCATTACCACCAGTCCTTAGAAAGATGCCAGGTAGGCCTAGAAAACTTAGAATCAAACATGTCACTGAAAGAGTTAATGAAGTAAATAGGTCTGGTAGACAAATGACATGTTCAAATTGTTGGGAAAAGGGTCATAACAAAAAAACATGTAAAAGTGAACCACAACCAAAACCAGTAAAGGAGAAAAGAAAACCTGGTAGAAAGAAGGCAGATTCTGCATTTGTCTTCCCAAATGATGGTGGTCAAAATGATGGTGCTAGTGGTGCAGGCCCTTCTGGTGTGGCTGCAAATGATGGTGTTAGTGGTGAAGGGCTATCTGGTGTGGGTGCAGGGTCTTCTAGTGTTGGTCAAGGGTCATCTGGTGTGGGTCAAGGTTCATCTGGTGTGGGTCAAGGGTCATCTGCTATGGGTGAAGGGTCATCTGGTGTGGGTGCAGGGTCAGCTAGTTTTGTCCAACTACTGGTAACAATTTTGCATCTTTTTACTTTGTATTTACTTTGTTGACCAGGAATGATTTGTATATAATGAAAATGCAATTACTTTTCAGGTACAAATGGAGCAATCAGTGACAGAAGACACCATTCAGGACTGTGATGCCATTCCTACTCAACAAAGTAATACAAAAAAAACCATTCCTACTCAACAAAGTAATAAAAAGAAAACAGTTGCACAAGAAGTTGCAACAATGATTGCAGCTGGGACTTTAAAGACTGCCAGTTTGAAAAGAAGGGCAAAATCAAAAAGGATTGCTAAGAAGGGAAAAACATTCAAGTTTCCAGCTGATGGTTCAGGTTCAACTGCAGACAAAGCATGGGATGTGGATGAGGTGCTTGCAGAAGATTGATGTTTATGTTTAAGTATGGGATGTATGCTGTCTTTATGTTTAAGTAGTCAAACATTGGGTCTTGTATGTGTACTAAACAATGTGTTGGTGTGGGTAATTCCAGTAAACAATGTGGATTGGTAGTAGTAAACATTATCTTGGATTGTGTGACAGTATGTCCACAAATTTTCTTTTAATGATAGTAATGAATCCAAGGTTATTGTGGTCCTATTTTATTGCCTTTAGTTCAATAATGCATTTGTTAGTGCAGTTGTGACTGTATTAACTTTACAGCAATAATGCATTGCATAAGTGATGCAATAATGCATTGCTTAAATGACTGAAATTGGGTCCATATTAACCCATTGACTTTTATCCTTTGACTTATTCTGTTTTTACCCATCACAGATATATCCAACAAAAGGCATTTCATTACATAAAAAGGCATTACATCAAACCTACATAACAAGCATTCCATTTCACATTTTAGACAATAACATAAGACCAATAACCAAAGACAAAACAACAACAATTTTCTTAAAAAAAACCACACTACTCTTGCTTTCTTTCAACTCCAATTGCAGCAGAAACATTTCCTTCTCCATTGTTGCTTTTTGAAAGTCAATCTCCCTTTCCAAATCTCTTATTTTTCCATTCAGTGAGCTCTTGTCCTCTTTCAAACGTTTTTCCTTTTGAATCAACTTAAAAACCTCATGTTTGTAATAGTCATTAGGCAACTCAGGATCTAGCCAGTAAAATGTCCTGCATTTTGAACCCTATATAGTAGAAACAACAACCATCAGTAACATCAACACTTCTTACTTTCAATTTTAAGCAATGTACAAATAACTTACATTATAATACTCAACGCATCCAAGAAAACGCCTTAAAGGGAAATCAATTGTCCGCGAAGTCTGTCTAATTACTGGTTGTTCATTTTCACAATGTGTTGGTGGTGGTGATCGATAACTTCGATTGGAGGATGAAGACATTGTTAGGGTTAAATGATTTAGGGTTTATGAAAAATGAAAATGGGGAACAAATATTTGGGGAAGAAATAAGTGGGGTGAATTTATTATAATAAGGATGTAGTGGAAATCCTACGTGGCAGGGGATTTGGTAAAAAATTCGAAGTTAGCCGGTAATACAAGTTTAATGGGGTAGATTGGTATAAAAGTGTAAAGTACGTTACATTGAGTGGGACAAAAAAAAGTACGCGTACTAGAATGGAACACTTTTGAAAGTATGTTGCTATTGTACGGCCAAATCCCTTATAACATGCAGAGAATTATCTCCTTTTCTTTTATAAAATTGGTACAGCACATATAAAAAGATTACAATTATACTCCCTTTCTTCTTTGATCTCACACGTCTTTTTTCTTTCTCTCACAAAAGTAACAAGAATAAACTTATTCTTACAAAACATAACTTGTCGTTCGTCAAATACTTCCACTGAAAAAACTCTATATATATATCATAGGAAGATATTTAAATTGTAGCGGTAGATGATATATTTCATGGGGCAATTCTACAAATGGTCCGGTCGCTCAGAGGGGTTTTTCTAGACCCACTTTGATTGGTTTCTTCAAATGGCCTAAGCGACTAGCGACCTTAACAAAAATGCGACATGTGCCACCACAAAAAGTAGTGCCTAATCATTTGTGTAAAGCACAACTAGGGGTTACTTTTGTGCTACTTATCACTAGCGACTTTTAAAAGTTTGAGCGACTTCTAATAAAATTATTTTAATCTTTTTGGCCCTTCCCAACACTTCCCATCACCACCACCCTCTACCACCACACAACCATCACCACCACCCTCCACCACCACCACCAACCTATACCACCACACATATTATTAAATTGGTTAGTGGGTTTTGTTAATACATCTATGCTTAACATGTTTCTAACNGTTATGGTTTTGTTAATACATCTATGCTTAACATGTTTCTAACAAACAATCATACCCAGAAACGTGATTGAATGATTTTCGAATTATAAGTGCTTATAGGTCGATTTGGGTTTTGTCATGAATGATTTTTTGAGTTCAATTAACCATAGGGGTTTTGTTTAGATGGATTAGTAGAACACTCGCTCTAAATTAATTGAACTAACATGAAGTGTTGATTGATGTTTGAATTTTAGGGTTCATGGTTTGAATTTGGGTATTTTTTGTGATGATTGTTTGAGTCTAATTAACCAAAGGGGTTTTATTTAGGATTATCTCGTGTGCATCTGTTCTAAATCAATTAGTTTAATTCACTGATTTGCATGGTATTCAAATTATGGTGTTCTTAGATTTTTCGAATAATGAATGTTGGTGATAATTGTTCTTGTTACATGACTCAGTTATGATTTATTGATAGTAAGGAATATATTTGCACTGTGTTCTCATGTTTTCAAGACAAGATTAAAATAGTTGAAATTTCATGTTAATCATTTTTCGAAAAAGAGATAATTATGCTTGAATTTGTTGTAATTGTGGCTCGTGGATTATAATGCAGACTATAAAGGTATTGAAAAAAATTCCAGCATGTACGTCACAAGCAAAAAATCATGTTTCTTGTATAAGAAATTTCGATTAAAGAAAACCCACTATCCAATTTAATAATATGTGTGGTGGTAGAGGTTGGTGGTGGTGGTGGAGGGTGGTGGTGAAGGTTGTGTGGTGGTAGAGGATGGTGGTGATGGGAAGTGTTGGGAAGGGGTAAAAAGATTAAAATAATTTTATTAGAAGTCGCTCAAACTTTTAAAAGTCGCTAGTGATAAGTAGCACAAAAGTAACCCCTACTTGTGTCTTACACAAATGATTAGGCACTACTTTTTGTGGTGCCACATGTCGCATTTTTGTTAAGGTCGCTAGTCGCTTGAGCCATTTGAAGAAACCAACCAAAGTGAGTCTAGAAAAACCAACACCTCTGAGCGACTGGGTCACTCTCAAATTTAGCCCATATTTCATTTCAGGTTACATATTTCTCTGGTGGTCTTGGAGTTTGGTCATGCATTGAAGGGGAAAAAAAACTTTATTTACAAAGAATGACAAATATGGTTTATTTATTTAGAGATGGAAAAAGCTTTGTGAAAGTAAAAAGTTAGCAAGACTTTTTATCCACCAAATTTATACAACTATATATATGTGAGAACATAATATGTGAGAAGAAAACTAAGATTTAGGGTGTGGATAAAAGAAACGAGGCAAGAGGTTTTTAAACGGTTTAATTATTGTAAATTTTTCTAAGTGTAGTACCTTTTTTATAGAAGAAAAGTAGGCTTTTTCCTGCATGTTGCAGCAGGCAATATATTCCCAGTTACACAATAGTAAGTAAAAGAACCACTATGGAAAGCATTTGACTTGTTTGACCCTTAACCTTATATGTACTTGATTTCATCCCTCTAACACGCCAGAGATAAATTAACTCAAATAAATGCGCTCTTGTATAATGAAATGAATTTGCCAAAGCTATGTAGAGACACCTATGGAAATCAATTTGTAAGACGACAGTGCCATTGAAAAGAACTTATGATCCTAATATTTTTTTTTTTGGTAAAAGGGCTTCACCCTGGTAAAATATATTAATCACAGAAAATTTAAGTACAAAGCAAACAGGGTTAGAGCAACTGAAAGATTTTTCAAGACTTGTGATCCCAAGAACCAAAGCTTTCCGATTTGACAACATCATAATTACAAAGCAAACAGGGTTAGAGCAACTGAAAGATTTTTCAAGCACCAAAGAAGAGTCATCCCACTTAGAAAAGCTTTGATATAACATTGCATGAGGTCTAGAAGGCAACATAAGCGGCTCTGAGAATGGCGGGGTTTCGGTATAGTAGTGAACTAGACTTGTTATTATTTGCTGAGAAAACAAGAACAAAATTTGATATGAATAAGATTTGAACATATACAATTCTTGCACCTACTAGTTAGACTTAGTTCCGCTCAAAAAAGTTAGACTTAGTTAAAAATTAATTATGCTTAATAAGCATAACATGTTTCTCGAACCCGCTAACAATTGCAATTACGAAACTGCTAAAATTACAATTACGAGAACAATTGCATATACTTTAAAAAAATTAGTGATTGAAAATCAACGTCAAAAATGTGATCTTTCATCACCATGCCATTTATCATATTCCACTCCATTTATTTTTGTAACTTGGTAAATTTATGTTTCACGCAAATGAGATTATCTTACATGCAAGAAAAACAAGATTTGCATAATGAAGAGATAAGGTATAGTTACTTATCCAAGCCAACATTGAGACCTTTTTTAAAAGGCCAAAATAGATATTAGTATTCTGAACTTGGTAAACTGCATCATTTAATATTCTGGATTTTCAAAGGCGCAGAATAATACCTCGAACTTGACAAATTAAAATGAGTAAATTTGTGGTTTGCTCAGATTACAAGTTTAGTCCTTGGTCTTTCGAAAGTGCAGACGGCCTCCCTGTGAGGAAAACTTTGGTCCATTTTGGTCCCTGGTTTTAGCTGGCATTAAGTAGATTCAATTAACAGTTACACACTAGCTCTTTTCCCCAACGACCGTTACAACATCCATCCTTTATATTAACGACCATTTATAATTTGAAATTTTTGGTTTATTTAAAGCTTTTCGATTTTTTATATACATTTTATGTATATATATATATATATATATATATATATATATATATATATATATATATATATATATATATATATATATATATATATATATATATATATATATATATATATATATATATATATACGGTTTTATATATTTTTATACACGCTATTATATACTTTTTTGTACACATTCGTATATAATTTTTATACATTCTAATATACGTATTTATAAAAACATATACATTATTATATAACTTTTCTATATACGCTTTTAAATAGTTTTTTATACGCAGTTTTATATTCATTTTTGTATACACTCTTATATACTTTTTTTACTTTTTATATATGTTCTTATATATGTTTTTATACACATTTTCATATATGTTTTTTATAACGTATATATTTTTATAAATACGTATATAAAAGCGTATAAAAGTATAAAAAACGTATATAAAAATGTATACAAAACGTACATAACAACGTATAAAAAACATATAAAATGTATATAAAAACGTGTATAAAAACACATATAAGAACGTATATAAACACGTATATGTTTTGTGAGGATCTGTTTAACACTTTACTTAGTGTTGGTGATACTTTGATTGTATGTTAACTAGCAAGCGGAATTCACCAATTAACACTTAGAGATTAGATGTGTGTAAGTGTAATAGCAAACAATGAACAAGGAGTAAACAAACTGCTTCAATATTATTGATATAATACGAGTGATCAAGTGTGTCACTAAGGTTACAACCTTGAAGCTAATACGTATAAATGATGTGTTAAGAGATATCATAACCCTAATCTAGGATCTCCTTTTATAGACACAATGAGTCCTTTACAAGTAATGAATCTTCTAAACATTTAGGATATACATAAGATCTTTTCTATACTTATCAAGTTACACGTTTATCCTAATATGCAAATAACATAAGCAGTACAAACTTCCTAACACTACCAGTACTAACTGACTTTGTACTGTCAGTGTATTTCTTCATCAGTAGGAACTTGTCTTCAATTCTATTTGTACTGATGCAGATAATTCCCAACAATCCTCCCCTAAACTTTTGATTTCTCCTAAATCACTAAGTTTGTTGAATTATCTTCTGTCTTTGATGATGGGGGGATTCTTCCAAACACTTCACCTTTTCTTCAAAGCTTATGTTTCCCTGCTACATTATTTTGAAATCCTTTGCAGTAGCTCATTGATCTCTTCAGTTCTTTCTTCACNTATATATATATATATATATATATATATATATATATATATATATATATATATATATATATATATATATATATATATATATATATATATATATATATACGGTTTTATATATTTTTATACACGCTATTATATACTTTTTTGTACACATTCGTATATAATTTTTATACATTCTAATATACGTATTTATAAAAACATATACATTATTATATAACTTTTCTATATACGCTTTTAAATAGTTTTTTATACGCAGTTTTATATTCATTTTTGTATACACTCTTATATACTTTTTTTACTTTTTATATATGTTCTTATATATGTTTTTATACACATTTTCATATATGTTTTTTATAACGTATATATTTTTATAAATACGTATATAAAAGCGTATAAAAGTATAAAAAACGTATATAAAAATGTATACAAAACGTACATAACAACGTATAAAAAACATATAAAATGTATATAAAAACGTGTATAAAAACACATATAAGAACGTATATAAACACGTATATGTTTTGTGAGGATCTGTTTAACACTTTACTTAGTGTTGGTGATACTTTGATTGTATGTTAACTAGCAAGCGGAATTCACCAATTAACACTTAGAGATTAGATGTGTGTAAGTGTAATAGCAAACAATGAACAAGGAGTAAACAAACTGCTTCAATATTATTGATATAATACGAGTGATCAAGTGTGTCACTAAGGTTACAACCTTGAAGCTAATACGTATAAATGATGTGTTAAGAGATATCATAACCCTAATCTAGGATCTCCTTTTATAGACACAATGAGTCCTTTACAAGTAATGAATCTTCTAAACATTTAGGATATACATAAGATCTTTTCTATACTTATCAAGTTACACGTTTATCCTAATATGCAAATAACATAAGCAGTACAAACTTCCTAACACTACCAGTACTAACTGACTTTGTACTGTCAGTGTATTTCTTCATCAGTAGGAACTTGTCTTCAATTCTATTTGTACTGATGCAGATAATTCCCAACAATCCTCCCCTAAACTTTTGATTTCTCCTAAATCACTAAGTTTGTTGAATTATCTTCTGTCTTTGATGATGGGGGGATTCTTCCAAACACTTCACCTTTTCTTCAAAGCTTATGTTTCCCTGCTACATTATTTTGAAATCCTTTGCAGTAGCTCATTGATCTCTTCAGTTCTTTCTTCACACCTAAGCTTTACTGAGAGCATAACTAAGAGTACACCAGCTCTGAGTGGGTATTCCCTTTTTGCAAACATAAATGCATCCACTCCATCTTGTGTAGATACATGATGTACACTGTAGCCAACATAAAATTTCCACAAAGTGTTCAGTGTGTGAGCTTCAAACTTCCAATATCTATCACTTTTGTCAGGTTCATAAAGCCTTTGGGAGTGAACCCAAAGCTCCTTTTCCTTGACATCTTGGAGCTCTCCAGCTTTGTACTTGTCTTTCACCATCTTCCATAGAGTATCCAAGTCATCCCTATCACATGCCCTGATAAGGTCTTCAAACTGTATAAAGGAAGATGTTTCTCCACCTAAAATATTTGTTGATGCAAGTTCTTCATTCTCTAATCTTTTAGCTTCCATAAAACTTTCAACTTCTTCTTCAGCTTTCTTTCTTGCAAACTCTTCTTCTTGAGTCTTTCTTNATTAATCTTTTGAAAAGATATTAACTCAAGACGAGTGAATTAAGCGTTCAAAGGTTTCGTCTTTGAATAATTAACTCACACGTCTAAGTAATCTTTCAATTACTTATCACAAACGTTTAACACTCTCACTAAACTCACAAACTCGAGTGACTAAGCAAACACGATTTAAAACTACTCACGACTCATATCAAATAAAGTAAAGCGGTAAAGAAAATAAAAGACTTGTAAATCATTAAACGTAATTAAAGTTTAAAACTAAAAACTAAAGACACGAGACTTACATAAGAAAGACGACACTAAAAAGATTTTAGAAAATTTCGACAGCATAACGTTTAGATTTAATAAAAAGAAAACCTCACTCGATAAACGATGAGGGAAATAAAAGCCTAACTCGGCTTGTAATAAGCCCAACAAGGTTTTTAAAATAAATCGCAGAACATAAGCAAAATAAAAAAAATGAATGATATAGCTACATATATATATTATATATATAGTATTATATATATATATATTTATATATATATATAGTATATATTATATATATATATATATATAGTGGTATATTATATATATATATATATATATATATATATATAGGATCAAATAAGAAAGAAAACTTAAAATAAGAAGGATAAGAAGAAACCACAACGCAACACTTTCAGATGCACCTATTAAATAGACTGCATCTTCCCCTTGAAAATCTTCTCCCTTATTTGAAATGTGTGGCTAAAAATTTTCTTCTTAGGTTCTTCTCATTTAGTTTTTCTTCTTATCGGGATCCCTTTCCCTGTATATATTATATATATATATATTATATAATATTATAGGTATATATGATATATACTATATTATAAGTTATATATATTATATATATATATACTTGATATATATATATATAGTATTATATACTATATTATTCAAACCCCCCTGTCTAGTTTCTCAGTATCTTTATATTAAATCTATATCTATTATTTCATTTATTTTTAGTTTATTTTTATTTTTTTTTATTTTATATATATTGTTATTTGTATATATATATATAGTATATTATATATTCAACCCCCTTCTAGTTTTCCAGTAAGTAGTAGTGGACTATACTTTGGTCATATATATACTGATGTATATGTATATACGTAGTAGTATGACGCTAGCCCTACGCGGTAGGCGCGCGGCGGTGTATAGCGTATATATATATATGACTATATATAGTATAGTATAGTCTATATAGTATAGGTACTTATGATATATGTGGAAAACTGAGAGGAGGCGCGGGTCTGGAATATTGGTTACGTGCTTTTTAATTTATTAAAAACTTTTGGTTTATAAAAAAACACCAATTCGAATTTATCGGTCAGTCACCAAGAAAGCTTGCCACAAATTCATAAGCATAATATCAACAAGTATTATGATATGACAAATATAAAAGTAAGTAAGTAAGGAAAAGATAGAGTTGAAAGATGGGCACCGTGATACAAAGGATTTATAGTGGTTCGGGCTACGAATCTCCTCTTCGTCCTGACATCCACTCCCCGAGCACCGTAACTCGGGATGTTTTTGCTTCCACTATTGTCAACAAGCTCGCGCCTGTGATGGCGGAGAAAACCGTTACACAACGTTGTTACACCGGCTTAACGACACAAGCTAAATGTCGGGTCCTACATGTAGCTAGAACCAATCTCACAACACAACACAACCACAACAAGAACACAACTTCTCTTCTCTGCACAACACGACTCTTCTTCAGCATGAACACAACTTGTTCTTCTTCAACGACAACTTCTTCTCTTCATCAACACAGACTTCTGCTTCTTTTCCACAACACAACGTTACTTACGACAACTAGCTACTAC